>ML783939.1:815598-845286 GCA_009831015.1 Picea engelmannii | reverse complement strand
AAAGGATAATGGAAGTTATTTTAAATAAAAAAAAACATCTATTTAGATAAAACAAACTTTAAAATTTTTAATCTTTAACTTCACCTTACGCAAATAATTTGTTAACTAACCATATTTTTAGTATTTGATTGTTTTGTTCATTACGTAATGACTCTTAAAAAAATACCAAAATAAATTTATCTCAAATTAAGCATTCATAGAGATTAAAAAAACACTTTAAAAGATTTTAAATTACAACCACCATTGACAATGTGGATTGATAAAAACCTACCATGAATGATGCCAAATAGAATTACCTTCCTCTTCTTTTATTCTTTTAATAATTAATAGGATATTAAATCAATTTTTATGTGAAATAACTAAATAAAATAAAAGTTATAATCTCTTTAATACTAAATTGTATAATACATATCTCTTCTTAAAACAATATACCATATTAAAAAAAAAAATCAACATTTTCTAACTTATATTTAAATTTAATGACCTTCTTTCTTCAAATTTGAGTATGGAATTTACTAAAATTATAATTTTCTAATTGTACATAAAAATTTAGAGAGCTCGAAACTCCTTTGAAACTATAATTATGTCATCTATATAATCTCATATAAACAAATTTGATCAAACAAAAATAACTAAATACGTAGTAAAAATAATTTTAAAAGCCTAGTTTATCGTCCAATATTTTAGCTCAACGGAAAAAAGTAAGGTTTATCCGGCCGCCCGCCACGGTGAAAATGTGAAGTAAAAAAAAATGTGGGTAAATGTAGGGCAATTTAAAACGTGGGTAAATGTACGGACGAAAAGGACAATTTGACATAAAAACTTCTGAAATGACCGTTTGACTGTATTATCTTTATGTACCTTTTACACTTTCAGTGTTAAACACACATTTGCAATCATTGTCAATCCACTTCAACTTAAAAGTGGGGAAATTAATTTCACAAACAAGTGACATGTGGTTGTACAATATTCTTGTGGGAATATTAAAAGTATGAAAGTAATAAGCATCGGGCTATAAAGTATTTGGTTCTTCTGTATGTCATAGTCTACATTATTAGATTTAAGATTATTTTAAATTAGAAGATGTATATGTCATAATTTTCACTATGAGATTTAAGATTATTTTAGATTTCAAAATGTAGACTCTGACATATTGAATATTTAATCAAATGTTTATTGATTATTTTAAAAGTATTGTTACTTGTTTTAAAAGTATTTTAGGATATTAGGAAAACAAATGTTGTATGGAGCGTAGTTCCTCTCTATAATATTGTACCAAGATTTATAGTAATTTATATAATGTTATAATATTTTTTATTACAATTATTTAAATTTTGTTCAATATTATTTTTAATGTTTTTAAATGTAAATTTAGAATTTTTATTTTGTTGATGATAATAAAGGTTTGTAACTAGAAAATTACCTTTATAGACTCTAGAGTTAAAATGGATAGATATTTATATGTACTATTTTATATTAATATAAATAAATTAACTATAAATTAAATTTATAATATCTATCCTAATTAATATTAAATATCCTATTCATTATTAATATATGATAATGTTTTGTTAAATTTTATTCAATTAATTATTCAAATTTATTTTTATTTTTCATTTTTCATGTACATCTTGTTTAGTGATATACATTTTGCACCCAACAATTACGGAGTTGTCGGTTCACATTTTTCATTTTTCATGTCCAGCTTGTTCGGTGATATACATTTTGCACTTTCGACATATACATTTTGCACTCATATACATTTTGCATCCAACAATTACAGAGTTGCGGGTTCATATTTATACTCATGCTTATGTATCACGAGTCCGACCTACCCCGGGTTCATATTTATAGTCATGTTTATGTATCATGAGTTCGACCCACTACCCGGGGTTCATATTTATAATCATGCTTATGTATCACGAGTCCGACCCACTACCCCCGACCCCTTGACTACAACATGAGATTTAGTAATTTATAGAATATTATAACATTGTACCAAGATTTATAGTAATTCATATAATGTTATAACACTTTTTAGTTAAAGAATAGTATAAACAATTATTTAAATTTTATTCAATATTATTTTTTAATGTTTTTAAATGTAAATTAAGAATTTTGATTTTGTTTATGATAATAAAGGTCTGTGTCTAGAAATTGATCCTTCTAGACTCTATAGTTAAAATGGATATATACTTGTATATACTATTTTATATTGATATTAATAAATAAACTATAAATTAAATTTATGATATCTATCCTACAATATTAATATTAAATATCATATTCATTATTAATATGTGATAATGTTTTGTTAAATTTTATTCAATTAATTATTGAAATTTATTTTTATTTTTATTTTTAGTGTCCAGTTTGTTCCTTGATATACATTTTTCACCCAACAATTACAGAGTGGCGGGTTCACATTTTTCATGTAGAGGGTGTTCAGTGATATACATTTTGCACCCAACACTTCTGTCATATACATTTTGCACCCAACAATCACTATTTTGCACCCAACAATCATTGAGTCGCTTCCGTGATATATATTTTGCACCCAACACTTCAGTCGTTTGCACCCAACAATTACAGAGTGGCGGGTTGGCAGAGTAGCGGGTTCACATTTATAATCATGCTTATGTATCAAGAGTCTCCCCGAAGATTTAATAATTTATAAAATATTATAACATTGTACCAAGATTTATAGTAATTTATATAATGCTATAACATTTTTTACTTAATAGTATAAACAATTATTTAAATTTTATTTAATATTATTTTTAATCTAAATTTGGAATTTTGAGAAATTGATCCTTCTTGACTTTACACTTAAAATGGATATATAATTGTATATACTATTTTATATTAATATTAATAAATACACTATAAATTAAATTTATGATATCTATCGTATAACATTAATATTAAATATGGTATTCATTATTAATATGTGTTAATGTTTTGTTAAATTTTATTCAATTAATTATTGAAATTTATTTTTATTTTTCATTTTTCATGTCCAGCTTGTTCCTTGAATTTCGATTTTGCTTATGATAATAAAGGTTTGTACCTAGGAATTGATCCTTCTTGACTCTAGAGTTAAAATGGATATATATTTGTATATACTATTTTATATTAATATTAATAAATAAACTATAAATTAAGTTTATGATATCTATCCTATACTATTACTATTAAATATCGTATTCATTATTAATATGTGATGATGTTTTGTTAAATTTTATTCAATTAATTATTCAAATTTATTTTTATTTTTCATTTTTCATGTTCGGTGATATAGATTTTACACCCAACATTTTGGTCATATACATTTTGCACCCAAATGTAAAATTTTTTGTTAAATTTTATTCAATTAATTATTTACTTTTATTTTTATTTTTCATGTCTAGAGTGTTCCATGATATACATCTTGTAGCCAACACTTCAGCCATATACATTTTTCACCCAACAATTCTGGACTCGCGGTTCACATCTATAGTCATGCTTATGTATCACTAGTCCGACCTACCGTAGCACTAGATTTAGTAATTTATAGAATATTATAACATTGTACCAAGATTTATAAATCAAATTAATGATATCTATTCTATAATATTAATATTAAATGTGGTATTCATTATTAATATGTAATAATGTTTTGTTAAATTTTATTCAATTAATTATTCAAATTTATTTTTATTTTTCATGTCCATGTTGTGTAAACATTTAAGAAAGAATGTTTGTGGCATACCTCTTTACGTACTTAAAGTACTTAATAATAAAAAAAAATAGACAAACCTTGAATACACTAGCATATCAAACATAGGAATAAATTTAGCTAGCGGAAAATGCTAAGACAAACATTTGAACTAATGCTAACATTAATCCACCTTCAAACAATGCATAAAAACATATATGATTCAAAAATACCATATACCAAAAGTTTGGATATGCTAAAATATAAAACATTGAGAATAACGAAGCCGACAATAAGACCTCCAATGCTTTTTATTATATAAAAATCAATGTTTTTTGTTCCCTAGTTCCAATATTAGATATTATGTACAACTTGTTATGTGATATGTATTTTGCACCCAACACTTTCGTAGTATACAGTTTGCTCCCAACAATTACGGCGGGTTGGTGGAGTAGCGGGTTCACAGGGTTCACATTTATAGTCATGCTTATGTATCAAGAGTACGACCGCAACATGAGATTTAGTAATTTATAAAATATTATAACATTGTACCAAGATTTATAGTAATTTATATAATGCTATAACACTTTTTACTTATAAATAGTATAAACAATTATTTAAATTTTATTGAATATTATTTTTAATATTTTTAAATGTAAATTTGGAATTTTGGAATTTTGATTGTGTTTATGATAATAAAAGTTTGTACCTAGAAATTGATCCTTCTTGACTCTACAGATAAATACTTGTATATGCTATTTTATTAAATATTGTATTCATTATTAATATGTGATAATGTTTTGTTAAATTTTATTCAATTAATTATTGAAATTTATTTTTATTTTTCATTTTTCATGTCCAACTTGTTCAGTGATATAAATTTTGCACCCAACACTTCCGTCATATACATTTTTCACCCAACAATTACGGAGTCGCAGGTTCACATTTTTCATTTTTCATAGTTCAGCATGTTCTGTGATATACATTTTACACCCAACACTTCCATCATATACATTTTGCACCCAACACTTCCATCATATACATTTTGCACCCAACAATTATGGAGTCACGGGTTCACATTTATAGTCATGCTTATGTATAACGTCCGACCTCGACCCCAAACAACAACATGAGATTTAATAATTTATAAAATATTATAACATTGTACCAAGATTTATATTAATTTATATAATGCTATAACACTTTTTACTTAAAGAATAGTATAAACAATAATTTAAATTTTATTCAATATTATTTTTAATGTTTTTAAATGTAAATTTGGAATTTTGGAATTTCGATGTTACTTATGATAATAAATGTTTGTACCTAGAAATTGAAATGGATATATACTTGTATATACTATTTTATATTAATATTAATAAATAAACTATAAATTAAATTTATGATATATATCATATACTATTACTATTAAATATCGTATCCATTCAAATTTATTTTTATTTTTTATTTTTCATGTCCAACGTATAGATTTTGCACCCAACTTTCCGTCTTATACATTTTGCATACAAATGTGATAATTTTTTGTTAAATTTTATTCAATTAATTATTCACATTTATTTTTATTTTTCATTTTTCATGTCCAGTTTGTTCAATGATATACATCTTGCACCCAACACTTCCACCATATACATTTTGCACCTAACAATTCTGGACTCGCAGGTTCACATTTATAGTCATGCTTATGTATCACAAGTCCAACCTACCGCAATGATATCTATTCTATAATATTAATATTAAATATGGTATTCATTATCAATATGTGATAATGTTTTGTTAATTTTTATTCAATTGATTATTCAAATTTATTTTTATTTTTCATGTCCAGCGTGTTCCGTGATATACATGTTAAGTAAACATTTAAGACTCTGAGGCCTGTTAGGTGAACATTTAAGGCCGTCAAAATCGTCCAAGGGTCTCGTGCTGTGTAAACATTTAAGAAAGAATGCGTGTGGCAGGCCTCTTTACGTACGTTAAGTACTTGATAATAATAAAAAATAGACAAACTTTGAATACGCTAGCATATCAAACACTGGGATAAATTTAGCTAGCATAAAATGCTAAGACAAACATTTAAACTAGTGCTAGCATTAATCCATCTTCAAGCATTGCATAAAAAAATATATGATTCAAAAAGACCATATACAATCAAAAATTTTGGATATGCTAAAATATAAAACATTGGGAATAGCGAAGATGACAATAAGACCTCCAATCTGTTATCATGACATATATGGTACTTTTTATTATATAAAAATCAATGTTTTTTGTTCCCTAGTTCCAACATTAGATATTATGCAAATATTTGTGGTCAAAGGACAAACTAATACGAGGTCAATGAATTATCGATCGCTATAGTCCCTCTATGCCTACGGCAGGGACTAATGAGATGAGGCTTCTCTATACTCTTAATACTTATATATGTTGATAGTTTACAACCATGAATCCAACGTTCAATTCTTCATTTATGAATTTAATAAGTGCATAAAATTTTCTTCTTTTTATAAAAGTTTTTGTTCGAATGTTATATATGTATTTATATTTGGCATTTATATAAAAAAAGTTTAAAATTTAGGATTTTCCTAAAAAAAAATGGATAAGGGTAAAACAATATATTGTTGGGAAAAAATGGACTTGTCATAAGTTTAGTGTTAGGCGTTGGCGTGTGGGTTGTTGGCACTAGCCTAGGGGTTATAGTGGCAGTTAACCACATTTGAACATAAGCCTCTCCTAGGTAATCTCCATGAGTTACCAATTCCTCTAGATCTAAAAAAAATAGACTTGTTGAAAAAGTTGAATTTATCCATTTATTAATCAATTCCATTCTCAACTTATTCCATACTCACCCTCTTTAAACTCTACTTTAAAATCCCAAAACTAATGGTATTGAATAACTAGTCATCGAATTCATATTTATTTTTTATGTTTAATTATATTTGATTTTTTTTAATGTGGAATAAATACCATTTATTTATGTATTTTTTATAATATTTTATTATATTTATGTATTTATAATATTTTATTATATATATAATTTTTTCATATTAATTATAATTAGTGTTTAACGAATTCATAATTTTAAAAATGATGATTATGTATTTACTTTGAAAATAACCATATCAATTAAAAATAAACATGGATTTGCCCATCAATCTCTCATTTATGTCTTTTCAGTATTATTTAACTTTATGTTGTTAAATTTGTGTCTTTTTTATTTAAATATTTAAAACAATTTATTGTTTTATGATTGGTCACCTAATTAATGGAACCCCTTATTGTAGAGGTGGCGTCGACCTTTTAATTACACCGAAGGTGTTCTTTTAGGGGCAGGTTCTTCTCCAAGTTTTGGCGTCTGTCTGTAACCTATCCACGCACAACATGTCTAACCTACCAATACATATGCAATTTTTCAGCGGTTCTCTTGGATATTTGTTCTCCACTGCCTCAACGCACTAGCTATTATTCTTGACATTTTTTCTCCACCGCCTCAACCTTCCACCTATTCTTTGAGCCCCATCGCATCTGATTTATAGAAAGGAACAACTGGTGACTTCTTTCACAGTTTTGGGTCGGGCGACTTCTTCTGCACTAAACTGCAAGTTGTTTCAGAGCGTTTGTCTGCCACGTCCATGGACAACACTGACCTGTTCGGCCAAACTTTGGCATCTGAGAGCTAGCAAAGAAAAGAAAGTGAAAATCTCCCATCCCATGCCTCCAAATGTGACGTTCAAGTGTTGTGTTGTAGCTGGTGGACTGTATTGATGACGCATATCCCTTTTCTATGCTCATTTAGGCACTAGATTAAGGCGTTATGATTTTTCGAATCCCGGTTAGTGTCGATTTGATCAAGCCACTTGTTGAAGAAGAGGTTTTTTGGTTCTTCAACCACTCATGGAGAGTTGGAGGTGTGCGCTGGAAAAAAAATCTTTGGATTTTTGCATTGATGCGTGCCATTCAATGCAGTATTTTTGCTATACCAGTGGAGTGTAATGAAAATTTTCATTGTCACTTGGATTGTCACATAAAATAATTCCCCTAAACTTCACGGTTTTAATATTTATTTTTTAGTACAACTAGAAGTGGTGTTTGCTGGGAAGACTTGTTAGATTCTCATATTAGAGCTTCTTCAGTGAAGAATCATGGGAAATCAACTAAGTTGCATCCCCAAGAAGCGAGAGAAACATGTTAAAATGAGAAATAAGGTTAGGGTTATGTCAAAAAGAAAAACGGGATTGGAAGAGGAGCTCTTGCATCAACAGGATTTAGCCATGGCTCTGTATCAACAACAAATGACCTAGGTGAGATAGATCTCATAATGTTTTCCAGCCACCAATTCCAAGCAAGGCCTTCCTAGAAGTTCAAGCACTCGCCCTAGAAGTCATTCAGATCTTCTTGTGCCTTCCAACCAACTGTTGAACAAAAAACAGGTTTGACATATCTGCTAACACTTTCTTTGTCAAGTTAATTAAGGATCGCTTTAGTCCTCTGCTTGTTATCATCCTAATTCATAAGAAAAGGGATTCCTCTGCAGCAATTTCAACCTAAAATTATTCAATACTTTAATTGTCAGCAACAATTTCTTTCTACCAAGCCACAGAAATTTCAGGTGGAAGAGGTACAAAACATAGGTCTACACTCGATATCATGTTGACCTTGTTTTACTGGTTTTTAATAAAAACATTGAGTACTTGTTGAATAATGTAGAGAAGTCTGTGTGGTGTTTCTTAAATATCCGAGACCTTTTGAGGCCTATGTGATTGTTTCTTTCTTTCTGTCTTTAATGAATAATGTAAAAACAAGTTGTTTTCAATGAGAACAAATAGATGGATTTGTTAGTGACTATGATTAGATGTTTTTATTCCTTTGTCTTTATTGTATAATACCTTCGAGTTATCATTTTAGGGGTAATTCTACAGGACTAGAAAAATCTTATCAACTCTCAGTTTACATCCAGGATGCAACATCTATGTCATTGTAGTCAATGTTTTACAATTTGTCACGGAAACCAGAGCAAGCAATAGTTAGGCAATTAATTACTTTGTATTTGTTTTTGTGTTGTTGGCAGCATTGTTGCCACATAAAAAAATTACTTTGTTGTTGAGATGGATGGTGGTCACATGCTTAGCAAGAGAAAACTTGTATTTTATGTTTATTCTGGTTGACTCCAGACCTGGTGATCTTATGTTGGTTAGGCTCCAAAAATTGTACTATTCATCTTATCCAACAGATGTATTTTCTCCCGAAGATATGGAGGCCCTGCCATCCATTCAATGTATTGAACCTGAAAAAGGCACAACCCATAGATATTTGTATGGAAGATGAATTTTACCAAATAAATTGGTTGATGCCAACCATGAATGGATCTCGATAGATATGGATATGTTAAAATATTCCCCATCTATTTATTTGTCCCTACACTGTAAGATTTGAAACCATTCCATAAGCCCACGCCCCAATATAGAGGGCAAATTGAATATCTTCATGAATGAATGAAATGTTGATTTGCAAGATCAAATAAGTAATCCCATTTGTCCATTTTTACAAAACACAAGTATGGGAATGAAAATATTGTTCAATCATTTCCCAAGTCCCAAAATAATATATTCAAGAAGCGAGAGAAACATGTTAAAATGGGAAATAAGGTTAGGGTTATGTCAAAGAGAAAAACGAGATTCTAAGAGGAGCTCTTGCATCAGCAGTCTTTAGCCATGGCTCTGTATCAACAACAAATGACCCAGGTGAGATAGATCTCACAGCGTTTTCCAGCCCCCAATTCCAATCAAGGCCTTCCTATAAGTTCAAGCGCTCGCCCTAGAAGTCATTCAGATCTTCTTGTGCCTTCCGACTAACTGTTGAACAAAAAACATGTTTGACATATCTGCTAACACTTTCTTTGTCAGGTTAATTATGGATCGCTTTAGTCCTCTGCTTGTTATCGTCCTAATTCATAAGAAAAGGGATTCCTCTGCGACAATTTCAACCTAAAATTAGTCAATACTTTAATTGTCAACACCAATTTCTTTCTACCAAACCACAAAGAATTTCAGACGGAGAAGGTCCAAAACATAGGTCTACACTCGATATCATGTTGACCTTGTTTTACTAGTTTTTAATAAAAACATTGAGTACTTGTTGAATAATGTAGAGAAGTCTGTGTGGTGTTTCTTAAAGATCTGAGACCTTTTGAGGCCTATGTTGTTGTTGCTTTCTTTTTGTCTTTAATGAATAATGTGAAAACAAGTTGTTTTCAATGGGAACAAATAGATGGATTTGTTAGTGACTATGATTAGATGTTTTTATTCCTTTGTCTTTATTGTATAATACCTCTGAGTTATCAATTTAGGGGTAATTCTACAGGACCGAAAAAATCTTATAAGCTCTCAGTTTACATCCAAGCTGCAACATCTATGTCATTGTAGTCAGTGTTATACAGTTTGTCACGGAAAACCAAAACATGCAATAGTTAGGCAATTAATTACTTTGTATTTGTTTTTTTGTTGTTGGCAGCGTCGCTGCCACATAAAAAAATTACTCTTTTGTTGAGATGGGTGGTGGTCACGTGCTTAGTAAGAGAAAAATTGTATTTTATGTTTATTCTGGCCGACTCCAAACCTGGTGATCTTATGTTGGTTAAGCTCCAAAAACTGTATTGTTCATCTTATCCAACAGATGTATTTTCTCCCAGAGATATGGAGGCCTTGCCATCCATTCGATGTATTGAACCTGAAAAAGGAAATACAGATAGATATTTGTATGGAAGATGAATTTTACCAAATAAATTGGTTGATGCCAGCCATGAATGGATCTCAATAGATATGGATATGTTAAAATAGTCTCCATCTATTTATTTGTCCCTACACTGTAAGATTGGAAACCATTCCATAAGCCCACACCCCAATATAGAGGGAAAATTGAATATCTTCATGAATGAATGAAATGTTGATTTGCAAGATCAAATAAGTAATCCCATTTGTCCATTTTTACAAAACAAAAGTATGAGAATGAAAATGTTGTTCAATCATTTCCCAAGTCCCAAAAGAATATATTCTTCATCTTCTATATTGGGAAATATAATCTATGGTCCAAGGGCTAAACGAAATGTCCAAAATTCTTTTGTGGTGTCTTTCTTTTCTGTGTAGAACAATGAAACATTCCCGCTCAAATATCAAAGCATATTAGTGAGTGCCCCAATGTCTCTAATGTTGTCAGTTTAAAGGTCACACTTTCCAATGAAGGTATACGCTCCTTTTGAGAAGATGGGACCATATTTTTCAAGTGGGTTACTCCCACTTGATTACTCTGGGAGACTATGTAGAATGTACAACCACATACCTCTATGATGTAATTTTTATATTTCAAACCAAAAACAAATCTCTTTGAATCGCTTTCCACTAAATCTTGGTTCAATAAGTTTACATTTAAAAAAATTATAATAAATAAAATCTCTCATGAATGCAGTGTTAAAATCTTAGGTCCATAAGTTTATATAAATGTATCCATAACAACTTTGCTATGCAGTGTTAAATATTAATATTATTTGAAATTACATAAACAATTCAAATCCAAAAAAACGTGTATAATACTATAGAATATTTAATGCTATATAAACTCTCTCGTGAAGTCGAAGTTGTTGGGAGCGGGTTTGAATTGCTAGCAAATCGATTTAGCTTGTTTTTATGAAAAACAAAGTTTAACTTGGAAATACTCAATAACTTGGCCAAGTTTTGTAACAAGACTAAAAACCTTTGTTTTCTTCCTAAGAGAAAGACATATCATTTTCCCCTAGTTCTAACAATACTGTAATTCATGTGAGAATTTAAATTAACGTCAAAGTAGACTACTCTCAATGTTTACAAGTTTACAATTTTAACAATATAACCATATTTAGTTTTTGAACTCATTACATATTTAAAATATAATGTGAGGAATATCTAGGTCTTTCTTGTTTTGACAAGATATATATAATTTATCTTACAAATAATTAATGTAAAATTAGTTATAGCTTACATCAACGACATGGTTTTGTATTTACTAGGATAATAAAAGTTGATATCTATTTTATTGCATTTTCATATCAAATTATAATTAGATGTATCTAAATATTTTATTTTTACAATATACTTAGAAAAGTTGATTACATCATTCATTTCTCTATATTATCTTTGTAAATGATTATTTGTTCTCTCACAAAATATTGTGATGGTCATATAAACAATATTATATT
The DNA here is from genome assembly GCA_009831015.1 of Picea engelmannii. Classification (NCBI taxonomy): domain Eukaryota; kingdom Viridiplantae; phylum Streptophyta; class Pinopsida; order Pinales; family Pinaceae; genus Picea; species Picea engelmannii. The sequence goes on along the minus strand of ML783939.1, from coordinate 833,347 downwards.
TGTTACCATCTAACCAAGTCCATGTTCACTATGTTTTATTTGGGGTTTTTAAAGTTTTCTCTCTACTTAAACTATGTAGCATGTTCTTTTTAAAGGTATTTGACAATATATGGTCTGGTGTTTGTTAAGGTTTTGGTCCCAATAGGATTTGCAACAGAGGAAATGGATGTTGTTATAATAATTGATATTCTAAGAAGAGTGGGTGCACATATGACTATGGCCTCCGTGGAACCAAATCTTTAGATACAGTGTTCTAATATTGCATTATTCACTAGCAAAAATGGAGAAATTAGAATAAATTGCAAAGTATTAACTCTATATCATGTCTCTTTGTAGGTTGCCACTAAATAATTCCAGTCACTTCCACTGCTTCCTCCAACGCAAAGATCAATATCTTTGACTAAACTCACGGGTTTTTCGCTTATTTTTTTAATGGTGGGTCTTGATCTTCTTACAAATCATGCAACTCCAAAAGCGGATATCTCTATGCTTATTTATCATACTTACTCCATGCTCTCTTCTTCGGTCCGTGCCCCAACGTTGAAAGGTAGCATGGGAAACTTACAAGCAATTTCATCGCTGATAATTTTGAAGCTTTTGTACAATCTAATCTTTATAAGCCATACAACAGAGATATTTTAAATATAAACTTTCATAACCATACAAACCTTGATTTTGACTAGTGAAAAAATAGGGTAACCACAATGACAAAAGTTATCATATCATATGTTTGTTGCTGCATGTTAGTGGTTGCCGACATTTATTGTGTGTCTTGACTACTTGTGAATGCAATGCAATTTATAGGCATATATCTTTCACCGACCCCAACATCCTCCATGCAACTCTATTGTGTTGATTGACCACTTGTGAATGCAATGCAATTTATAGGCATATATCTTTCACCGACCCCAATATCCTCCATGCAAATCCTAGGTTGCTTATTCCAACAACTATAACAACTTAGTACTTATAGTAAGTCATCCAGGCAAATCTTCAAATCTCCTAAATGTTTAAACAATATAACAATTTGAACTTGCTTCGGCGTTTTCTTTACCCCGCTTCGGGGTTATGCTAGTATGTTATTTAATTTACAGTTAGACGGTCCTTTGTATGCTTGTTTTAGATAAAAGGTCTACTTTTATTTACTTCAGATATTATATTAACAATCTACACATAATTTAGCAATTAGTCAATGATACTCGTCATTGACAAGACCTTAACATAAATTCAGTGGTGATTCTTTACCATAAGTTCAATGGTGGTTATTTTAATTACAAAGATTACATACTAAACCTTATTGGTCAGATCTAACAAACAATCTAAAAAGATGTATATGCTAAAATGGATGAAATCTTAACTCGATCACTGACTATTATGTAAATACAATTCTTTTATATGAAGATTCCAACCTTTTTGTGGAAGATAAACATATGTTTTCAAGATAAACAATATAAATGAAAAGATAAACCAAAAGTATAAAATATAAAAATGATGTATATGCTCAAATGGATGAAATCTTAACTCGATCACTAACGATTATGTAAATATAATTCTTCTATATGGAAATTCCAACGTTTTTTTTTTTTTGGCAAATAAACATATGTTTTCAAGATAAACCTTATAAATGAAAAGATAAACCAAAAGTATAAAATATAATTGTTTTTAAATTGAAACTATCATTGATCACATTATTACATTAAAGTATTTATATTTAAAAATAATAATTAAAAATTAAATTTCAGTATCTTCATATAAATATTGATAATAAATTAAACTATAATATTATATAAATAATAATTATAAAATAATTCACAAAATATGATAATCAAATTGTTTCAATGTTTGATAACATTAAATTTCATAATTGTATATGTCATTAAATTACTTGGACGAGATATTAAGTTAAGATCTTTTGGTGGTTATTTAGCTAAAGTTTACATACGCTATGATCAAAAAAGGAGGAGCGATAATGTGGTGCGGATTCCTAAATCTGGTTCAAAGGTAGTCTGCTTGTTATTTAATACTTTTGTTCCGTTGGACCCGACTGGATTCTTTCTTCCTTTGGTCGCCCAACTTATTCGCTTATGGCCCCTTGGTTTTCCAAGACTTTTGCATGTTGTGCTGCTAGTAGTAAGGAACGCACCTCGGTTGGGTGGGAATAGATCATATAAGTGTGCCTCGGGCAAGGAATTATGAGATATTCTCATTTAATACAAAGATATGTTAATATCAAATTAAAATTAACTATCACTAAAATTAACCTCTACAATTTATTTATTGATATCAATAAGCAGTTATAAGTCAATGGAAAACCAAATCTTAACATTATATATTTCCTCGCATTTTCATAGTTTAATTATTATTTTAAATATAATTTCACACATCAAAGTGGTAAAATTCAGTGATATTTCAAAAACCAGTACAATTAATGTTGGTGTTTTTTTAATGTTTTTTCCCACCGTATTTGTAAACCCTGGTATATTTCACAACTTCTCAACTTATTGACAACATTAACCATTGTTTTACCAAAACCTAAGGTGAATATATTATGCATGTTCATGTTAGTTACCAGTGAGAATATGGATATTTATTAAGTATAGAAATATATATCAATTCAAGCCCATACTACTAAGGACGGATTTCGCTTCCCAACAATGTGTAGTTATATTCTAGACAATGTGTAGTTATATTAAAGACATCTGGCTCATTTCTAATGCTAATGTTGGCTCATTGTTGGCTCATTGCTGCTCATTTTCAGATTGACTTGCTTGGCACCAAGCAACACTTGTTGAATAGGTCACTCTAGTTCTACCAAGTTGTACACTCATTATCATTCTTATCATAAGATACTTTTGCCACATATAGGTTAAAGTTTTGCAGGTCTACCAGATATAAGTTAAAGTTTTGCAGTTCTACATAAGATTCTATTATGAAATTAGTGGCGATGCATTGTATGACTTCAATCACTTATTCATACACTAAAAACATAAAAATCATATAACTTCACATTGCAATCCTCTGTAAACATATAATTATTTATATGGAAAAAACTTACATCCCTATGCCCTTAACTATAAACTAAATTCTCTTAATTAGTTTATCACATTGCAATCCTCTGTAAACATATAATTATTTATATGAAAAAAACTTACATCCCTATGCACTTAGCTATAAACTAAATTCCCTAAATTAGTTTATCGTTATATATTAATAAATTTATAACATGCATAATGTACCCCTAGGTTTACAAATATCCCTTTAAGTTTCTTTATAATTATATTACACATGTATTAATTAGAGGAGGATATAGATATACATGCCAACATGGATAGGTGAGGTAGGGAGGATAAGAAAGTTAATATTGAGTGGGCCTAATAGTAAAGAATATGTCTTTCTTCCTAGGAGGTCACAATTTTAAATCCAAAGGGAGTAAAGTATGTACACCTTCGTAGACTTTAGCAATCGTTGCATGTAGGGGGTCCCTTGTCCCACAAACAAAGGAGTTTCATTCACCAATTTGATGTCTACCTTGGTCATAACCACCACCACCTCCTCCTCCTCCTCCTCCAAAATTGAGGTCGATGAATATTGCATAAGATAGGATGGGTGTTTTTTTAAGATAAACCTCTTACCAATGTTTTTTATTTTTGAATTTTTCCTTTCTTTTCATATGGTTGAGAGTGTATTACACAAATCTTTGCTTCTCATTTAGTCAATTAAGTTTTTTTTATGAGTAATTAAAGGAATTTTGGTGTGTTTCTTAGTTATTCTTATGTGAATAATAGTCATGTATCTATTTTCAATAAGAATAATAGTCATGTATTTATTTTCAATAAAAAAAAAGTTTTTAATGGGCTAATCATCAATAAATGTATGGTGGGAGGACATAATGGAGACAGATGTGAAAGATCTATTCATTGCTAAAGAAACCCCAAGTCAATGGATATCAGGGACTTCGATGGAGATGTTACAATGTACTAATAAAAATCCTAATTGTTGTAGGAAAATCTTCCGGCGGATAGGTAGATTTCCTCTTGAGAGCTAGAACCTTAACTCTAAGACAAAAAGTGCTTAACATGGACACTAACTTCCTTTTAGATCTAATCAAGCTAATGAATGAAAGAGAAGGAGAAAGATATGTACCTTATGAACGTCGTTTGTCCCTGCAAAGTCCAGGTTGAGCTTCGATCTTGAGCTCCTTGATAGGTCCTGCAAGACAAACAAAGATACAATGGATTTCCTACTCTACTGAGATTAGCTCAAACATAGATCCATCTACTGTAAACAAACTTATATGGAACAAGTACAAGTTTGAAAGAAACGGGCCAAGCATTGATTATATTAATGAGAACAAGTAAAAGTACTTACAATCCTTTGAATGAAGGTGCAGCATCTTCTTCCAGTTCTCCTTGTCCAACCCCTTTGCTCAATCAATCTCCACTGATAGCTTTGATGGAATCTCACTCATGAGATCATAAGTTTGGTGTAATTCTCCAACTTCCTTCTGCATGTAAATGTACCCTTTCACCATGAGAAAGCCTCTTTATATAACCTTGGAGAGGTCCAACTACTTGATATATCTTTGGGATAGGTTGAGGATTCCTCTCCTTTAGTTGAGGATCTTCCCTAAAATCATACTTTGATCATCTCCTTGAATCCAACCACCTTCAAGAATTGAGGGATTTTTCCCTAATTTCCCTCAACAAACTCAGAAAATGCTCAAAATGGAGTAGTGCTCCCCCATAAGGGTGCACAGAGCACTCAAACACTCCCCCAGAGAGGCCTAGGGAGCACTAGCACTCCTTGACAGTGGGTAGGGGAGAGCTCCTCCACAAAACTCAGTTTCCATTGGTTCTTTCTATGGCAAAAGGTTTGTACTCCCTGTCACTTGATTTTTCCTCTTCTAAACTAGCCTTTGAGGTGTCTTAAGTGTCTTTGTGATGTCGTTAGAAGCACGACATAAGCAGGGTATGTTGGGTATGTGTTATATTATTTGCATGTATGTGTGTGTGGGTGCGTCAGATATGACAACTGCGTTTGACGATCCCTTCACTTAGAGCTCTGTCGTTGCGCCGAGCACTTCCTAGGGGGGTCCCAGGGGGGGGCAGGTATGCCCCCCCCTGGTTACGCACAGAGATCGGCACGGGGCGATATCCCGGGGCCAAGGGGTTCGGGGCAACGCCCTGAAATTTTTTTTTGGGCAATTTTTGCTATTTTTAGCTGATTTGTAAATTAATCCCGGATTAAGGGATTAGGGTTTTGGTATCTACGGAATACCTAAAAACATTGTATATATTGTATGGCGAATGGTGAAATTTGATATAATGAAAATAAGAAAGGTTTTCCCGGTTGAGGGTTTTCGGTAAAAATCTCTGTGTAATCTATGTATGAGCCATTGATTAATTTTTGTATTGCTTGAGAATCTATATGCATTGCTTTACTTCGCAGGTTTAAAACTTACAGGGTAGCAGTATGATGTTTACAACACTTTATGAAACTTGTAGTCAAGATGCAACACTTGCGGACAAGATGCGACACTTACAACACTTGTAATGACGGCACTTGCAACACTATCGAAGTGAGTAATTTTGAGGTGTAACAGATTTCCCCCCAAAGTATGAAGTTAGAAGATGATGATGACTAAAGTACTTTGTAGACTTTTTCGACAAGGGTATGGATGCATAGAAACTAGAAAAATTTGCACACAACCATCAAACAAATATTATGACATGTTTCAAAACCCAAGGCAGGCATACCTATGCTTGAGTGATAAAGATTTTTTAAGTATGGCCACCATAAAATACACTGCGGATCCATAATTATATTGACAAAATGGTATAGCCATTGTAGATACAATGTGGATATATACTCCTATGACCTGAACTGATCGTAGCCACGAAGAATACACAGTGGATCTACGAGATGACAAGACATAGCCACGACCAATACAAAGTGGATCTATGTTACAGTATATGTGTCATAGTTCAAAAGAAACTCCTTTGCAACCTGGGAAAAGTACATACAAGAGTGAAAACTCAACCCAGGGTCTTCTTACCAATATCAATGTAGTACGAATCTAACCATGTGAATAGATGTCATGATGTCGAACATGGCAGAAACCACTTGATTACCGGTCAATGATGTAAACCATTAACAAGCGCGAGGGAAATCACCATTGATGTCAATGATTCCCAAGGTACTCTAGTACATTCCAACGAATGTGAATGGATGAGTTGAAGTTGAACATTCATGGAATCATCCAATTAGAGGTCAATGAGGTAAACCCATTGTCAGACATGAGGAGACCTTCCATTGAGGCATGCAGGTCCCAAGGTACTAACTGGTTTCTAAGTCTAGTTCCTGGATAATGTGTTGAAGTCGACAGGAATAGACTCGTCGAAGGAGGGCCTTGATGTATCCCCCATCAACGACATGAAACTGACACAGAGATGTAATTGGTAGATCAAATGAACATGGACTGATGCGGGTATTGAAACAAGATATTTATGATGGCTGACTCTCGAGGCAGATACTTCCCTTGAACACTGAGGCACATCAACAAAAACTTGACATGGACCAAAACTTGATAATGCAGTGGATACAGTGACTTTCATCAGGTGACCCAAAGGAGTAAGAGAAACTCAAAGGATTGGCTCAATGCAGAGGTTCAACGGATTAAAATGCATGCAAAGACAAAGTGTCGTGTTCAAGGGAGACCGTAAGAGTTACTGGTAGTGTTCTCAAAAAACTGCTCGGCTTGCTTCTTTCAATTTTTCCCCCATCCAGATAGATGAGGACCTCTTTTTAATTTAACGAGCTCGAGGAGGGTAACACATGCTCGATATGACTCACCTTCAGTAAGTTCGTCTTCCTTTATTTAATGAACTGGAAGAAATAAGGGTTCGATCCCATATGGGCCCTTCAATGTATGATTGTTTAATGAGTCCAGAGAAGGTAAACTTGGTGGTTTTTCATATTTAGAGAGTCTGAAAACAACTTAAGGACGACTCCAATGTTGTCCTTTTTCGTAATGTTAGTCTCGCGAGGCTGAAAAAGAGATAAATTATCACTCAAAAGACGCCCTTTCAAACCTTTTAACGAGTGGGAAAGGAAGCAAGATCACTCGACAATCTTTTCATGTTTAGAGAGTCTAAAAAGAGCTCAAAGACGACTCCAAGGGGTTCCTTTTTCGTATATCCATGCAGTTCCAAAAAAGAGATAAAAGTTTACTCGGATGCATTCTCATGTATTTACGAGCACGAGAAAGAACAAAGACTAAGCTCGGTATGCCCCCAGCTTGAAAGCTAGTGGATTAACTCCAGAATGATCATCAAAGGCTGGAGACATGCCCTCCAAGCTTCAATTCATTCACTGACGTTGAGGTTGTCACCAATTTCTCTTCTAGATGGAGAAAAATGATAAGGGTGGATGAAATGAAGGTTCAAGAGAGGTGACTGTTTCATTTTTTAACAAGCTTGACACATAAAAAGAACTATGCTCAGGGCTCTGGGTTCAATCCCCAGATTGTTGTTTCATTTTTTAACGAGCTTGCTACAGAGAGGAAAAACTGTTCTCATGACCTCTATTTCATTTTTTAACAAGCTTGCCGCAGAGAAGAGAAAACTATGCTTGAGGAATCTCCTTGATCATGGCTTCCAAGAGAATAACATCCTGGAAGGACACCATGTCAAGGGACAAAACTTAGTCATGGCTTCCAAGAGATATTCACTGGATGGAAGAAAATCACTCTGGAAGGAATACATGTCAAGGGTCGCGATAGGGGTAAGGAGATCATGCTCCAATAGCCCTACCGAAGAGATCACCATGTCAACTACTGGATCCAAATCATCAGAAGTTGAAGTCATGGGAGACAATGCCACATAATTGACATGCGGCGGGGGTGATACTATCGTCATATAAGAACCATTCAAGGAGGTAATCCAGTCAGGACCGATGAATGAATGTTGATCAATAGTCACAATTCTTCCATCGTGATGGAAATATATCACACGAAAAAGAGTGGACACAATAGCTTTCATGGCATAGACATAATCCCACCCAAGGAGTAAAGCGAAATCCAAGGGGTCTCGGACTACCATGGCATCAATAAAGACATTTTTCCCTCCCAAAGTTATGGGAAACTGAGGAAGGGTCCCCAAAGGTTGACTAGTTCTTCTGTTAAAAGATAATAGATTCTGTGTAACCGACGCAAGCTGAGGGAAACCCAAAGCAAGCCAAGCAACAGAGGACAAAATACTAATGGACGCACCTTCATCTATCAACGTTTGAGGAACATCCCGACCACAAACTTGTACTGTAATATGGAAAGGAATGTAAGAGGGAAGACGAGGTCTAGTTAGCGCACTCCAATAAAAAAGGATGGCCTCATTACTTGGAGGGGGTTTCACGGGAGAATGAGGAATGCCCCCCAGCACGGTAGATTCTGTATCAACGAGAAAAACGTGGGCAGTATCGGGTTTACTCTCTAGAGGGAGAGTAGGATAGACCGATGATGGGATTGAATCGAGCGTGCAGACACTCTTCAGAGGAAGAGTGGGATTGACCGATGATGGGATCGGATCAACCGCTTGGGTTTCATTCTCCAAGGGGAGAATGGGGTCGGCGAGTGGAAACGGATCGACCGCTTTGGTGTCACTCTCTAACGAGAGAGTGGGATCGACCGAGGATAGAACCAGATCGACCACTTTAACACTCTTCAGATGAAGGGTGGGACTGACTAAGGAAGAAACTAGATAAATCACTTGGGTTTCACTCTATAGATGAAGAGTGGGGTTGACTGATGACGGAACTGGATCAACTACTTGGGTTTGCGGTTCAATCGAGGAGGAAACTAGATTGACCACCTGATCAACCAGACTGACCGGGGATGGAACCGGATTGACCAGTCCATCAACTAACGATGGGTTGGGGGAAAGCTTACGAAAACCTTTTGGAAGTTGATTTTTTTCCAAAAGAGAAGAATCCTCATCCATGCGAGGACAAAGGTGAGAATAATGATCACCTTTGCATAACATACAAGAGAATTTGGCAGTTGTCTTCTTCTTCCCAACCTTAACGTCACTAGTTGATGGGGTATCATCGGCATGACCGACAAAGGCCGATGACATGGAGGACCACATTTCTAAGACCTTGGGAATACCAGGGAAATCCCTCAGAAAGTGGACACCCTTACAAAGACTGCAAGGGAATTTGGGTTTCAGATTCTTCGTTTTAATCTTGTTGACTTCATCAACACTCTCAGTACTATTAACAATAGTTGGTTCCTTGGATTCAACATCTAATGTTGTTAGATCCTTGGTCCTTTTCGGGTTCTTCTTCTTCTTCTCTTTTCGTTTCTTCTTCTTCTGATCAACCTGGCTACTTGCTTTAGAGTTTTCACTAGGTGAAGAAGGAGAAATGGAATGAGACTTAATGGGCGAAGAGGGTGAAAAGTCGATGTGAGGTTGATGTGTGGGTGGTGTAATGACATCTAAAGTATTAGGTGCAGTTGAAACATTGGGAGGATTTGAGATCACCGGAGTGGGGAACAACCAAACCGGGAATCCGATGGTGAGTCTCGGAAGACTCAGTGTGGCAATGTACGGAGGACCAAAGTTTCCAAAAGAGGGAAAGGTATAACGTTCCCCAGGAGAAGGTGTTCCTCCATTGGTACTCTCAGGATTTGATGTCATTAACATTGACTCGACCTAAGGTCCACTAAGTAACACAACCAACACACGCTATGAATCTGAGAAGCAAACAATCAAACAAAACCTTCCCACAATGAAACCACTAATTGATGATGAAATCCAACGTCGCAAGATCAAAATAGGAAGAGGCGGGGATAGAGTGGGTGGATCAGTTACGTTGGCAACCTGCTTAACAGACTTAAGCTTTGGTGCAAGCTTCCACGCAATAATTGTGGATTTACCCTCCAAGGAGCCCGAGTGAGTTTGACCAATGTTTGTTCCAGGTACGGTGAGACTTCCCTTCACTGTCACCTCGTGTGAGACCCTAAAGATTATGGCTACTAAGGTCACCAATTCATAGTTAGCCCCTGGGCGGGTACAGTCAATAGTCCAGCCTAAACGTATGGGCAGGATAACAAGTCTGAAATCAACTCGAGAGGCTCCCACACATAATCATGGGTATACCTTCAAGTGACCCCCAATATACAATCCGACCACTACAAACAGTTGAACCATGGAGGGATAATCTCCGTAACTCACCCAAATGCGACCTCGTGCGTAACCCCTGTGTGAGAGGGGGATTCCAGAAATCCTATACGACAATTGGATTTTCTCTCCCTATCACAAGATGCTAAGTTTGGTTGATAGCTTTGGAAATTTATCCTTTCAACCTATTCCAAAGCCCTACACCTTAAACTAATGTAGGTTTGCTAACAAAGATGTAAAAAGTCTGATAAATTTTAGTTAAGCACTGATTTTAGTGGTTGTTGTTTACTCAGAGGTGTATGAGAATGAAGACTGATGATATTATGACTCAGTTCCCAAAACATGCATAAGAAATGATAAGCAATATTTTCTTTCAATGAAAGTCTAATTAAGGGAAGGAGAAGGATTTCCCTTTCACTGTCAAACACTAAGATGAAAAAACCTCATGCAATAGTCCTCAATAAGGAATCCAATGAAATGCTAAAATGGTTGTATGTGACTGATAACCAATAGATGTAAAGCTTCCTATGCTAATCGGACTTCAAGATTTGTGAGATTTAAGCAATCTGGAAGCAAACTTCACATAAACCAAAAGACACCCTTGTTGTGATCAAACAAGAAATAGAAAGCCAAAAACTCAAAAGGAAGGAGAAAGATCTTGGACAAGATGACTCAAAGATCAGAAAGAAAAGTTCAAAAGACCTTTGAAACTCCTTACAAAGTTTTCACTCACTTAGATAAACGAGAAGAAAACGACAAATTGACTTCAAATCGTGAAGATCAAAGAGTTATTGAAAAGTAAGGAAAAATGTCAAAGAATCCAAACAAGAGATGATGAATCCTTATAAAACAAGGCGGTTTGAGGGCCAAACAAGGACACACTAAGATAGCATGAATCCTAAGCAGATGAATCAACAAAAAGACTGAGAAAAAACCAATTTTTAAGAAGATTTTTTGCAAAAAATGGGGTAGCGCTCCCCATAAGGGGACACAGAGTGCTCCAACACTCTGTGGAACACTGTAAGGGAGTGCCAACACCATGGTGCTAAGTGAAAGGGAGTGCTCTGCTGCAAAACCTCATAGAAATGCCCAGAAACTCAAAAAAAATCAGGAAGAATTCAAAATTCTGTGTTTAAGATAAATCCAAGAGCCAACAATCAAACCTAAGGATCAGAGATATTCATGGAGAAGGTAAAATCAATGGGAAAAGGAAACCAAGACAAGACCTAGGAAAGGAAACAAATCAGAGCTCCTCCCCAGTGGAGTCACCAATTTCTGTTGTAGGAAAATCTCCCTGCGGACAGGTAGATTTCCTCTTGAGAGCTAGACCCTTAACTCTAAGACAGAAAGTGCTTAACATGGACACTGAATTCCTTTTAGATCTAATCAAGCTATTGAATGAAAGATAAGGATAAAGATATGTACCTTATGAACGTTGTTTGTCCCTGCAAAGTCTAGGCTAAGCTTCGATCTTGAGCTCCTTGATAGGTCCTGCAAGACAAACAAAGATACAATGGACTTCCTACTCTACTGAGATTAGCTCAAACATAGATCCATCTACTGCAGACAAACTTATATGGAACAAGTACAAGTTTGAAAGAAATAGGCTAAGCATTGATTATATTAATGAGAACAAGTAAAATTACTTACAATCCTTTGAATGAAGGTGCAACAGCTTCTTTTAATTCTCCTTGTCCAACCCCTTTGCTCAATCAATCTCCACTGATAGCTTTGATGGCATCTCACTCATGAGATCATAAGTTTGATGTAATTCTCCAACCTCCTTCTGCATGTAATTGTACCCTTTCACCATGAGAAATCCTCTTTATATAACCTTGGAGAGGTTCAAATACTTGATAGATCTTTGGGATGGGTTAAGGATTCCTCTCCTTCAGTTGAGGATCTTCCCTAAGATCATGTTTTGACCATCTCCTCGAATTCAACCAACTTCAAGAATTGAGGGATGTTTCTCTAATTTCCCTCAACAAACTCAAAAAATGCTCAAAATGGAGTAGCGCTCCCCCATAAGGGTGCACAGAGCACTCAAACGCTCCCCTAGAGAGGCCTAGGGAGTGCTAGCACTCCCTGACAGTGGGTAGGGGAGCGCTCCTCCACAAAACTCAGTTTTCAGTGGTTCCTTCTATGGCAAAAGGTTTGTACTCCCTGTCACTTGATTTTTCCTCTTCTAAACTAGCCTTTGAGGTGTCTTAAGTGTCTTTGTGATGTCGTTAGAGGCACGACATAAGCAGGGTGGCAGTATGATGTTTGCAACACTTTATAGCACTTGTAGTCAAGATGCGACACTTGCGGACAAGATGCGACAGTTACAACACTTGTAATGACGACACTTGCAACACTATCAAAGTGAGTAATTTTGAGGTGTAACACTAATGACTAACAAAAATAGAGGATGTGGTAAAGATTGGAAAACATCAATATAAAGAGAATATACCAAGGAATCAAGGGTCATCAATACATCTTAAGATATCTTCATAGGTTATTGGTGTAATTCAATCAAAAGACGATAACCACTGAAATTCAAATAAAATCAATATTACACAATATATATAAATATAAAAGTATCATCACATCAACAATTTGCTAGCATGGAAGATCATCACTTACTACGAAGTATCTTGATGAATTTTACATCATGCTTGTACCTGAACTAAAACATAAAAAAAATTCCTTTAGTGAGGTAAACAAACTTGCCTTTTGTAATGTAAACAAACATTTTTTAACCTTTTAATGATATATTCAAGGTTACTCCCCTATTTATATAGTATTATTCTCACATTTATCCCCTTTTCATTTTATTATTTTAATGACTAATTCTTTTTCTCCTTAATTTTAGTCATCATCTAATCTAATCAACTAATTTTACCTCCTTTTTTCATTATGTTTTTCATTACCATTAAATAATTTATCTTTGCCTCCAATCTCAGCAACTACCTCCTATAGATTAATTGACGTTTACTCTTATTCTTTCCCTCAATTGTCATTTACTCTCTTATCTTATAAACATGAAATTCAACACTCTTTTTTACCATAAGAGTTTTTTATGTCTCTAATGATGGGTGGAGTGTCCTTAAACATTGCACTTTTCAAAACCTCGCACACAGTGTTTATCAAGAAAAATCTTCATCAAAATTATAGTTATTTTTTAATAAAATAAATTGTATTATAAATTGCACTGAAATTATTTTCTTAATTTAATAAATGTTTTTGTAAGAAGTTATAGTTCTATAAGAATATTAATCATGAAGCTTTGTTTTTGAAGATTTTAGTTTTTAGTTTTTTTTTTTTGGTTAGAAATGGGCTAGCATTTCAACCATTGGTTAAGAAATCAGGCATCTACATGGGCCGCACCAACCCTTAACATGGCTAGACGGCCTGGGCAACACCAACTCTTAACATGGTTGGATTTTTTCCTGTCTCCTTCTGACTAAACACACAGTAAGGGCATTGAACTCGAGTCCCTAGCAAAAAGAACCCACACCTTAACCAATTTTGCTAATTGGATTTGACTTTTAAAATTGAAAGACATGTGGGTGGGATTTGATCCACTTATATATGCACTATCATTTAATAGATTTTAATTTATTTTTAAAATATCTATATTATTAAAATTAAAAAAAATAATAAAATTTTATTTTATTAAAAAAATAACTTTATAAAAAAATTGCCAATTTATTAATTCACTCCATTCACACTAACATATCCTCACTGGAAAAGAAAAAAACTACCATTACAAAATATTAAAGAAAAATGGATAACTTAGAATGGATGTGATTTTAAATCAGAGAAACATCTCTTTAGATAAAACAAAACTTTAAAGTGTTTAATCTTTAACTTCACTTTCTGCAATGAATTTGTTAGGCAATTATATTTTTGTTGTTTGATTGATGATTTTTCTTACAAGGTGATGATTTTAAAAAAATATTAATATAAGATAAAACAAACTTTAAAGTGTTTAATCTTTAATTTCGCTTTCTGATGATTCTTAAAAAATATCAATATAAATTTATTTTAACTTTAGATCTATTAAGTATTCATACTGATAAAAAAAAACAATCTAGATGGAAAAATGTTGGTGTTTAAAAGATTTTAAGTTACAATCATTATTGACAATGTGGATTGATAAAAACCACATTGTCTTGATAAAAACCACATTGATAAAAAACACATCTCCTTGTCTGAGATAAGATGTCTCTTTACCCACTCTAAGATCAATGACTATTATTTAATTCACTAATGCTAATTAAATCATTTCTTTAAATAAAACTCAACTCTAATAAAAACACTTTGCTTTTATAATTTCTTTAATTAAAATAAATTCTCAAAATAGAAAGCTTTGAAAGACTTCCACACATCTAGACAAGACCCGTGTGAAAGTACATATTCGATGCTACAAACATCAACAATTAAAAGTTGAGAGACTTAACATGAATATACAAAATATCTGAAAAACTTAAAACCAAACAAAAAATAAAGAAAACATAATAAATGTCACAATTGTTTTCCATGCAATGTTGTACAGAATAAGCACACTTGTTTTGCATGCACTATGCTACTCTACCAACTTATATGGCATGGGTCAACAATATAATCAAATAATCTAATGACAACAACGTGTCAATTTATACAACAACACATCAATAACATAAATTGGACTTTGAAAATTGAAATGCATATTTAGTTTAATGTTTTACTGAGAGCTAGTCTCTGGTTATTGATGTTTTAATGTTTGCTAAGATTTTACTTCACTGAATGTAGTAAAATTTTCTATTGGTAATATTTCAATACAATTTATGAATACCAATATGTCAAGTCTAATGTAATATTTTTTACCCTCTATTTTAGCATTGTCCTTCTCCCTTACTAACGACACTTTTGTGTTATCTTTGGATAAATAGTCGTAATACCCTATAATTGTTTTGAATAAAACAAAGACACGACGTCATTACGATAAACCATAAGTAGCTAATGGTAATAGATACACTAGTGATGATAAACATTCTTTTGGTAATTTTCTCACATTTTGGGTTGAGTTGAGAGTGATTGTAAATGTGCACGGTTAGTAATGAAAGTGTAAAAAAAAAAAACATAAAGGCATATAAGGACATTTATATGTATTACTTTTTCTATATAAAAGGTTTAATAGAAAACTATTTTTTATGAATTTTTGGTATTAAATAATGAAAAATTTCATAATTATTATTATTATTATTATTTACAAGAAAGTGGAGTATATATTAATATAGTAGTGGTATGACCACTGTGAAAATATCTACAAAATTTAGGCATACTTCCTGTGCATGAAGTTCAAAATTATATATAGAGAGGCCATAAGACAAAGCCCAGATATGTCTAAAATGTCTTAGATTCCAAAAATTGACTTCTATGGAGTTAAAAACCTACAAACAATGTATCTTCAAAGTAACCAAAACTGGGCAAGATCCAAGAGAGGACAAGAGCATAGTTACACTTGTTGCTACGAGTTCGAAGGACCTTCATTTAGCGATACCTTCATCCCTGCGTCTTGCTGGAGGGTCGTCCCAGCGGCTTGAAGCTCCATCTTTTCCATCCTGGACTCTAAATCAACAATTCTTTCATTAACCTATTGCGTCGTTTGTGTGAGAGCCTTCACAGCTTCTTCCCTGAGTTGAATTAGGTCTTCTTCAAGCATCTCAACCCTTTTCCCACCTTCCCCATCTAGTCGGAGAAGAAACCTTTTGTGTGCGTTTAGTTTATGCTTCAGCTTGCGAATTTCCTATTCCAGCGAAGGCGGGGAATGGGAGGAGCAACAGACTCAGAGCTGGAGGCCATTTGACAGGTTGGGGGATAATATGACAACATATGAAGGGAAAGGGACCATGCAAGAGGAGTCGAGCAAGATATACGTTCATCCAAGGATAAGGCTGAGTTGCAAGCTTCTACCACCCTTAATTTAACTGCAGGATGAGCATGCGAAGCCATGATTTGGAGGGACCTCGAGCGAGTGCCTTGCAGGAGAGAGATGACCTTGGTACTAGACTGATTGAGGGACGTGAGGGCAGTCTCATGCAAGAGTGTGTGGAGTGACGCAACTTGGAGGGAGAAGTAACATCGCACAAGGGAGACGTCAGGTGCTAAGGTGATGACACAAATCGGGACGAGGGGAGGAGAATCGTCCAGCTGCGCCTTGGCACGGTACCACCTACGAGCCACCCACCTTAGATCATTAAAGGATTGGGGCAAAGAACAAGGTCCCATTGAGTGAGAGAAGCCCCTTGCTCAAGGGAGTGGCGACTTTAGCTATCTAATCCACTTCTCCATTTAAATGCCGGAGTACATGGTAAAAATCATTTTTTCGAAAGGATTTAGCGAGTCGTTGGATTTTCTTGAGAAGTTGCCGAAGTTTCATTTGATTTGGTAATGCATTAGTGAGAAAGGCTTGGATTAGGAGCCGAGAGCCTTCTATCACTGAGATTTCATTGATGCCTAGCTCTCGGGCTTGGGTGAGGCCTTGCCAGAGACGCAAAGCTTCTGCCATGTTATTGGTATCTTCCCCTAATCCCCAAAAATAGACAAGTTCTAAGATTTCATCGGGGCCAAAGAGAACCCCTCCCCATCCTGCAACCCCTGAAAATTTCATCAAACATTTTTATCATACTTAAAACATGGTATTTAAATTATTTATTGTTTTATTTTGATATGTTGTAAGTAGAGATAACATATATCTATCTTAACTTTAGATCTATTAATCATTGAGGGATAAAAAAAAGAACAAGAATGCAAATATATTAATGTTTAAAACATCTCAAGTTAAGATGGATATAATATGGTGAGATTATTTATGCATTAATTAGCCATGGGTATCAAGCAACTCACCATTGATATTGTGGGTTGTTAGAAAACAACTAATAAAGGTGTCGAAGAATTTTACATGGCCAATGTTGCCCTCTAGCAAAAATTCCCTGGGATTCCTCTTCTTTTGATCATTGAGATGATTTTATTTATATAGTGTGTTTTTACATATATACAGATTTGTGAATGACTATTATTTAGCCAACATTAAATTTGTTATTACTTTATTTTTAGTTTTGTACCAAACATTATATTGGGTTGGCTACGATGACGGTAGTGTTATGAATGGAATGAATGTTAGAATCTTTTCAATATTGGGCTACATACTACACCTCGTTTCTCTTGGTGCATTGATGATGTAGGGAAGAAATTTGCAGTAATGATGTGTTGTTTGTTTGTTGCTCACCTCTATTTACTATACATCCTCCTCTCACCTCATTTGACAACTATCATATAAGGTTAATTTCTAAGATACCTTCCTCATTAATATTTCATTATAAAATTCAATTTGTGATGTTCTTAAATGTTCTTAAATGATAAGTAGGGTTATTTGCCAGAAAGATTGCACTTTGATTGTCACAATCTAACTTTACAACTTATTGTACAAAATCAAAACCTAAACACAATCTCTACAACCATACTTCTTCCTAACTTGCATGGGTGGTTGTCATGTATTCAAATTATGTAGTTGAAAGTGTATCTACAACCTACCTCTTGATCATCCA
>ML783939.1:739441-761147 GCA_009831015.1 Picea engelmannii | reverse complement strand
ACATTGAGGACATAGCTCATTTTAAAAACGTCACCAACCATGAGTTGAATTGTTTGGTGTGACTTTAAAAATTCTCAAGTACAATGGTGTGAATGCAAAGTGTGTTGAGAGTCAAAATGTTGTAAGGTTATATATAGAGAGAAAATTGATGTGTTTTAAAAAAAAAATGATTAGTGATCAAATGAATACTAAACCACACATTGATTAATCAATTTATTCTGGTAAATTATTTGACACATACATACAGTATAAGAGAAATGGCATCTTATCATGTCACTACAACCTTGTCAGACAATATGAAATTGATATGTTAATCATATAAATGACGTTGAAAAGCATTTTAGACATTTAAAAAATCTTGGATTGGGTTAAGTTAGATTGATAACAAATTGTAGTATTAATTGTATAAATAGCGATGACAAATATATTGGACATTTAAGGGATTTTGGATTGAATTGAGTTGGATTGAGATTATAAAAATAATTATGATAATAACATAAAGTGCTAAAAAGTAGACCTTAAAGTCTCACTCACTATTATTACCTTTATGCCTAGATAATGAAGTCTCACCTCACTCTTATTACCTTTATTCCTTAATAATAAAGTCTTATGTTATGCCTCAATAATAAAGTTCGAGCCTTGGTAGAAAATTTTGAATATATATGTATTTACACATCATAATGATAATAGCTTCACCTTAAGAATAAAGTTGGTAGACCATTCCTTACCTTGTGTGCATTTATGCTTATGTTTATTTAACATTTTTATGTCATAAGGTGTTTCCTCTTTAATGGAATGTATGTGTTGATGTGATTGTTCACACGCTGATAGTTATAGAGATTTGTTGGACGATCATGGTTTCTTTCTATTCGTCGATCAACAAATCGCCCCTACTTTAACCATGCGCCATTCATCGATTAAGTGTTGTTCTCCTTTGTGTTTGTGTTGATTTTCATCCCTTTTCTTACTTTTGCTCTGGTTTCTTCGTTCTTCTATGTGCCCACCTTTGTGTTTTTCATAATCCTCTTATTATTGTTCTAGTTGTAGTTATTGTTTTCATTTACCACATTGCAATACAATATGGCCCTTAAAAAAAATCATTCAAATTCCTTATTATCCAGATGTATCTTCTATTGTAGCATCCACATGTTCTACATCAATTGGCGTAGTTCCTTGTGAGCCTTGCGTTGGTATTGTTCTATTGAAAGGCTTGTGCTTGTGGATTGTTTGTGGATACCATATTGTGTTAGATCTATTGCACATTGATCCAGGAGGATTTCAGTGGCCACCCACCTTGTCCAACTGGCTCAAAACAGTTTTTTGGAAACTTACTATTTTTAGCAGTTTTTCAGTTCCTGAACTTCCGGGGCCATTTTGAGGGCCTAAACGACACTTTTTCACAATCAAGCACCTCAATAATATACAAAGGTTTTGATTGATCCCCCTAAATGAAGCTCCTCATCAATACCTTTCCAATGAGCTATCGTGCGCCCTAAACGAAGATCGTAAGCAAAAGTTACGACCCTGGGAAGTTGATGTACTAACTTACCCCAACAGGGCCCACATGACTTTTGGCGCTTCATCTCCTAGGGTTAGTTTTTTTTTATGTCTATGGTTTTGGAATTCATGTTTATTGTAAAAATTCCTTCAGAGCCTCATTGTACTCATCTTCTTGTGAATGTGCATAGCTGCCACATCTCTTCTCAGAGATAAATTGCCATCATTCTAGCAAGCTTGTTTTCAGTCTGCATTTTACAGTTTTCAACATATTTCTTATTCAATAGAAGCCAAGTTTTACTGTATCTATGTTATTGTTCACTGTGTCTCTATGTTAATATTATAAATATGTGGTTTCATTTCGTTCCACTCATAAATCCGGATCACACATGTATGTGAGTCACTGCATTGATAATGGGCCATTGCTTTGTGTATCAACATTTTTACTTCAAGATTTAATTGATTGAAAGAAGAGAAAATTTGCAAGCAAAGTCTATATGGGAGATTTTTCTTTTCCATCACTGGAATTATGTTTTCTTATGCAACCTTCAAAAATATTTCCACACACAATCACTTTTGTTATGCACTCTATTAGTTTCACATATTCTATTATCCGATGTTTACATAGGGTTATTTTAGTTTGTTAGTTTTCAATGAGATTTTTTTTCTTGATATGAAAGGGACTATCAAGTATATATATATATATATATATATATATATATATATATATATATATATATATATATATATATATCTTCATTGTAATTGTGGTGTGTAGGGATACTTACTTTCCATGTGAATGAGGATTTCTTTGGTATTTGACCATATGAAGCAGAGAGGCAATGGTGCATTTGGTTGGGATTTGGAGTTTTTAGGAACTTGCAATCATGGCCTTCATTGACCACACTCTACAAAAAACCTTTGTGAGTAGTGGCCTCATTGACCCCACCTCCCAAAACCTCAAACACACCAAGACATTAAATATTCAACAACCTTGTCAGTGCACACCATGCCCACTTACAACGTGCATGTCATCCATCTATCCATCAAGCATCCTTGCTTAATGTATTCAATTCTAAACCATAATGTGAATACTCTTGCATTCTTGGAATTAACTCTCAACACTGACATGGTAATGTTATAATTTCTAATGATATTTTTTAATTGTTATTATGTCATAAAGCATTCCACTATGGTGGTTATGCTCTGATTTGATCCTCTCTCCATATCTCATCGTTGTGTGTTGGATAACACCATTCTGCATATGATGTGATATTGCTTGTCCTTTCTCTTTCATTGTTGCATCACCTTTTCCCCTTGATATGCCTAGAAAACACTTCACATTTCCACATCAAATATTCTTCCTCTCCAAGTAAATCTCTATCCAATGAGCCTTGTACTTCTCCACTTTGTCTTTTTCATTGAGATTCTTCTTGAAAACCCATTTGATAGCAACATGTTTTCTTCTATTAGGTAACTTAACCAAGTCCCATGCATCATTTTTGTCCAAGGCCCCCATTCTTCAACTTTCTAGAGTTTACCTTCCTAAGAATCAATTGCCTCTCTAATAGTGAATCTAGGATCAACATCAATAGAATATAAACCAAAGGAAGAATGAAAATAAGGTGGAATATACCTTTCATTTTTCCTTCATACTCAAAAACATATCTTCAAGACCAAGGTCTATGGTTTATTCTCTTCATCTGATTCATTTAACTCATCTTCATCCATTGAGTCAGATTCTCCATTCTCTGGCTCAATCTATATTTTCATTGGTTCTCCTTCTCTTGGTTCATATTCATGTTTGGAAATATTGTTAATCTCTTTGAAATATCACATCATGACTAGAAATAGACATCTTGGTTACTAGATTCCAAAGTTTGTAGCCTTTTACTCCATTTATATAACCAATAAATATACATTTTCCTCCTTTGTTGTCAATCTTTCTCCTTTTCTCCTTAGGAACATGCACATGAGCATCACAACGAAAACCTATAACATGTTCAAGAGAGGGTTTCCTATCATTCCATGCCTCATGATGAGTCTTATCAACCAATTTTGATGTAGGTAATTGGTTGATCAGATAACACACAATACTTAGTTCCATTGCCTAACATTTATGTTCTAAGCCTACACCACTAAGAATACTTCTTGGCTTTTTCTATCAACATCATGTTCATCTTTTCTACAACACCATTTTGTTGAGGTGTGTATGCAGTAGTATTTTGTCATGTTATTTTGTACTCTTTATAGAACTACTCAAAATCTATCCCATAGAACTCTCGCCATTAGCCATCCTTAACACTTTGATTTTCTTCTCTTTATTGTTTTCTAAAAAAGTCTTATACTCTTTGAATTTACTGAAAACCTCACATTTCTTTTGCAGGAGATACAACCATGTTTTCCTGGAGAAATCATCTATAAATGAGACATAATACACATATCTTCCTAGTGATTGAATAGGTATAGGTCCAAACACATCATTGTGTATTAACTCCAAGATCACTTTTTCTCTTGTAGCTCCAGATTGGATTCTCACTCAATTCTCTATACCATATACATAATGTTCATAGAAACCAAAATCTAAAGAAAAATTAATAATACTTTCAACCACACCTTTACTATGCAAATCACGAAGGCCCTTCTCTCGAATATGTCCCATTCTTTGATGCCAGAGTATTATCTTCTCTTTAGAAAGAGTAGGAATTCTATCTATTTCATTCTTATGATTGATAATACTATTACACCCATCAATAATAGTGCTTCTCAATAGATTTTATAGAGTTCCAATTCAAAATCTGTAGTGTCCCCACTACCTTACCCATAATTTTTTTTCTAATACCACTTTGTAAGGTCCCCACTACCTTACCCATAATTTTTTTTCTAATACCACTTTGTAGTGTCCCCACTACCTTACCTATAATTTTTTTCCGGATACCATGAACTAAATGCACTCTAACATCAAATTAAAAAATTATGCATCTAGTAGAAATAATTAACAACATGAATGCAACCGATTAAAACTCATACACAACAACATATATTTTCTTAAAAATCAAAGTTCATATTAAACAATAAAAACCCATGAATAAAAATTGATAAACAATGATAAAACCACTAATCTTTTAACAACAAATGAGTAATTGACTACATGGGACATAAATTCCTCCCAACCATATATTTATTGCACTACAACAAAACAGGCCATTAGCGCCGGATTTTAGTGCATTTGAGGGCATGAATTGGGCTGATGAGAGGGCACAAAACTTGATGCTAAACGACGTGTTCACTTGGGCGCCAGATTTAGCGGCTAGTTTAGCGCCCAATTTAGCTCCCTGTTTAGCGCCAGGTTTTGCTCCCTGTTTAGCGCCTAGTTTTGCTCCCTTTTTTGCGCCCAGTTTTGCTTCTAATTTTGCACCTAGTTTAGTTTCTGATTTTGCGCCTAAAATGTGATATAGCTCCCTAAATAACGCCCAAAATAGTGCTTGGTTTAGCTTCTAGTGTAGCTCCTAGTTTAGCTCTAGGTGTGGCGCCTAATTTAGCTCTTGTTTTAGCGCCTAGTTTATCTCTAGGTGTAGCTCCTAGTTTAGCTCATGGTTTAACACATACTTTAGCTCCTACTTTAACACCTAGTTTAGCTCCACGTGTGGTGTCTAATTTAGCTTCTAGATTAGCTCCTGGTTTAGCTCCTGGTTTAGCGCCTAGTTTAGCTCCTATTTTAGCTCTTTGTTTAACTCCTAGTTTAGCTCCTGATTTAGTGCCTAGTTTAGCTCCTAGTTTAGCTCCTAGTTTAATGCCTGGTTTAGTGCCTAGTTTATCTCCTAGCTTAGCTCCCAATCATGCTTCTTGTTTTGCTTCTAGTGTAGCGTCGAAAATAACTTCTATTTTGGCTTCCAAATTAACACCAAGATGTGCTTCCATTATTACATCCTTTTTTGCTTCCATAATTGCTTCCTTGTTAGCTCCATGGTTTGCTTCCTTTTAGTTCCAACGTTTGCTTCATTTTTAGTGTCTGGTTTTTCTTCTTTTCTAGGTCTAGGGTTTGCTTCCTTTTAGTGTTGGGATTTGTTTCTTAATTAGCATCCAATTTTGCTTCTTGTTAAACAACCAATTTAGCTTCCTACTTAGATCTGGAAATAGCTCCAAGTATGGCTTCAAATTTAATGGTGAGTTTTACTTCCATTTTAACAACCCATGTTGTGTTCTTTTAGCTTCCATTTAGTAATTTAACTTATTTTATTTCAATTTAATTAGTTAAATATATCATGCATCTTAAAAAACTTATATTATTATAGAGTAAGTCATATTGCATTTGAAGTATTTTATATGATAGATTTTATAAAGAATTTTTAGGGAACTGGACATCCATACAAACTAACAACATCATTATACTTATTAAATCTCCATCTAAATAAAATCTACAACATACAATATATACAAAATAACAAGATAATGATTATAACATGATCATCATCTATAATTAAAAATAGTCAAATATATCAATATTAGATAAGTATCATGTCAAACAACTTATATCTTTAATACTGATAAGATCATCATCATATATAACTACAACAAGTGAAAGTCAAATATGACAATAGATCAATAACATGTCAGAATGATACATGACCAACAATCGATGTAAGTTAAGATGATATATGTCCAAATGATATAAGTCAAAATGATAAAACTCAATAATATGGTATTGCAGGACAAAGACCAATACATATGATAATAAACATGAAAATAGGCATCATAACGATATACAACAATGAACAATGATGGAGTCTATATGATCAATGTCATTGGCTACTACCAACATAGGTCATCATCATTGTGGTCATCATCGTCATCATTCACAGTGTCTTCTTCATTTGACTCATCATCATCATCTCCCGTGTCTGTATCAGACACATTATAATCTGGATCAATCTCATGAGGATCAACTGGATCTTATGGAAGAACCATGTTCTGCAAAAAAGAACATTCAAAATGAAAAGTTATTATATTTCATGCAATATGTAATTTTTGTGTTATATTTCTAATATTACAACATATGAAATGAAACCATAATCATATTACATCATATCAAAGTGCACATACCATAATAAAATTCAAATAAGTTACAAATAAGAAGTCATTCCAATGTTGTAAAACATGCAACAATTCCCATAAATGTTAGTAAAGATCGTAAAAAAATGTGTTATATATTTTAACTATCAATTGTAAATTCTATTACATAACCGTAAGTGCCAACCCTCTCCATTGTGTGCTATATATGATTATGTTTGCCTATAAAAAACCTTTGAGAGTTAATTGGTCTATACATATTCTTCAAGCAAGAGCGGATTTGATTGATTTTAAGTTATGTGTTTTATTTTATTAAATAGATAATAGTGTTAGTTGGGATTTGTTGCTTGCATATATTGTGCACGGTAACTTTGAAATAAAAGACTTCCTCGGGTTGACAAATTAAATAGTTGGGCAAATACTACAATGCAATTAATTCAAACATTAGTTCAGCCCAATGTGACAACTGTTGTTCCTTTGAGTGTAGTTGATGTTCATTTGAAAGGAACAACTGTCGTTCCCTTCGCACGACTGTTGTTCCTTTGAGTGTAGTTGTTGTTCATTTGAAAGGAACAAATGTCATTCCCTTCACACGACTTCTATTCCTTTGAGTGTAGTTGTTGTTCATTTGAAAGGAACATATGTCGTTCCCTTCGCGCGTCCGCTATTCCTTTGAGTATCGTTGCTATTCATTTGAATAGAACAACTGTCATTCCCTTTACGATTGTTGTTCCTTTATAGGTGTTGCATCTCTGGAGGTTGGGTATTGAAAACGGAAGGTAAGAACCTACGTAGGCAACAAGTAAAATGCTTGTGCCAGCGCCTACCTTTAGCTGATGCATAGAGGTTGATTTTAGGACATATTTAGAGCCCAAAATTTTGGCGCCATTGCCAGGGAAGTTATCAAGGGTGCACAAGTCCAACTGACATTGTTTTTTAGTTGCATGTTCTTGACTCCGAGGTGAAGGGTCAGGGCATGTAGGTTTCTTGATTGTTTCTTTCTTTGCATTTAGTTTTTAGTTTCTGATCCTAAATATTATCATTTCTCTTA
Organism: Picea engelmannii; assembly: GCA_009831015.1. Classification (NCBI taxonomy): domain Eukaryota; kingdom Viridiplantae; phylum Streptophyta; class Pinopsida; order Pinales; family Pinaceae; genus Picea; species Picea engelmannii. The sequence goes on along the minus strand of ML783939.1, from coordinate 753,529 downwards.
GTGGCGATGTAAGCACCACCCATCCTACTCACAAGTTGACAAGAACATTTGAAGAAGGAGCCTTGAGATAACACATGAAGAATCCAACAAAAAGATGGCAGGTAAGAAGGAGATAGAAGTTGTTACCTTTGAATTCCCCATCAGAGATCCTGAAGGAGTTGTACAAATGCAAGCATATCCCCATCCAATCTACCAAATTTTCACGGTTTGGCAAATGAAGACCCTGATGCATTCTTATTTCAATTTGAAGTACTTTGTAGAGGTTATGGTTATTTTACAAATGATCAAAAGTTGAATGTTTTTCCCCTTACTCTAAAAGGAACATCCCTCCGATGGTTCATGAGCCTCGGTGGGAATTCTATACAAACTTGGGAAGACATGAAATATGTATTCTTGCAAAGGTACCAAGATTATTGCAGGGTCAATGACGATATCTTTGGAATGATACAAGGAGAAGAAGAGAGTTTGGAGGAATATGTGGAGTGCTTTCAATACAACCTTCAAAGATCCAAACAAAAACAGTTGGGAAAAGAGACCTTGAAAATACTCCTACTCAAAGGAGTCCATGATAAATCTTTAGAAATATTAAATTTGATGGGAACAAGTGATGTATTTCAGTTAACATATGATGATATTTGTGAGTTATGTAGAAGGTATTCAAGAGGGAACTTCAAGACTGGTAAGAATTCTAGTGAGCCTTCTTCTCAATATTTTAAATCTGCTACAAAAACAAGATCTATAGGAGTTGAAATAAGTAATTCAATTGAATTTTTTAAAGCTGATATCATTAGCTCATTAAATTCACAATTGGATATTTTGAAGGATAAGAAGAAATGGGAGGAACCTGAAGAAACAGTTTGTCCTCGGTGCCAAAAAAAACATCTTGCAATGGATTGTCCTTTGGATAGTCTCATAATTTGTGGTATATGTGACTTGAGTCATTCAACGGATCAATGCCCCTCCTTACCCAAGATAAAAGCAATATATCAAAGAGATCGAGGAGTTGCAACAATTTCACCACAACAACCATGGCCTACATTTATGATTCAAAACTCTATCCCTCCATTTCCTTACTCTCACAAGCAATCATTGAATACTCATACACCATGGCAACTGTGGAAACCCCAATCTCACTCCTACCTACCTTGTACACAAGGTTGGCATGACCCATATTATGATTCCATGGCTACTTTCCCTCATGTTGCGGCAACCACCAATCCTCCATACTTTCCACAAGATATTCAACAACGTCCTATTTTCCCATTAAGGTCATCCACACAAACCAATCATATATACTTTCCATAATTAAATTTTCATCAAGCTCCTCCATGCCCTACAAAAATTCCTGTTCAACCCACCTTGCACCCTAACCATAATAAAGTAGTGCAGTATACTTACAGTGCTGACCTGCACAACTTTCCTACATTTACCACTTATCCTGATTAGTTTAGTTCTAAGCATTAGTAGCCTAGTTTAGAAATAAAAGTGAGACACCTTCAAGAGATCATCATTCGATTGCTTGTAGCCTTGATATCATGGACTTTCTTTCAAAAATCATCATTTTTTTAAGTTTTAGCAGTTGCTGCAACACATTGTGTAAGTCAATATAGGTACTCAGTGCTTGAAATTTTTGGTATGGGCATGTATTCCATTGAAATTTATATCATTAAAAACATTCATAGCTATTCCGGTCACTTTTTGAGAGCCATATTTCATTTATTGGATTTTTATGGCATTTTGGCTTGAAATTTTTACTAAAAACAGTTGGGACAATTCATTTTTGGGAGGCCAAATGGATTTATTTTCAAAACCTGTTTACATCCCAAGTATCCCTTTGAATATAGTTTCCAAACCATTTTGAATTTTTGAGATTGGGCATCAAAATAAAAGTTATGGTCAAAATACTAACGGGATGTCAAGAAGGCAGCTTAGGAACAGAGCTGGGACAATCACTTTTTGGATGCCTTGTTGGATATATCTTGAAAACCTGTTTTATTGGTATATTCCACTATGCATTTAGTTTACAACGCAATTTTAATCACTCAATTCTGATATCATATGAGGAAGTTATGACCAAAATACTAACTGTTTGTCATAAGTCTACACTTTGAAAAATATGTCTTCCTAGCTGTTCATTGGTAAATTTGACTCATCAATTCCTCTTTTCATTAAAACCTGTTTATATTGGAGATACCTACAAGAATATAACTTCATCTCCAATTGGAATCACATTAATCCGTCATCAAACAAAAAAGTTATGCCTAAAACTGTGACTATTGGTCTTGTTCGAAATTCGAAAAACACCTTGTCATGCAGGGTGTTACTGAGCATATTTGGCATATCATCACATGGAATTTTCTAAATCTATTTCTAACGGACATAGAAATATGAATTTACTTTTATTTGGCTTTGGAATCACTCAAATCGGACGAGAAACAAATAAGTTATGATCGAAATACTGTTGGGTAGTATATATTGGCCAACACTCCTGAACAGGTATAAAATGAATTTTGTTTCATTTATTTTCTTTGGATTTGTTTAATAAGTAACTACATGTTTTTTTTTTGCGTATGTCTTGGATGAAGAGAGAATGTACACCTCTCTTCTCCATGATCTCATGTTTTATTGCAGGTTCTTGGAAAATCGAAGAAGGTTAATACATGCATGAGTGATTCTTGAAGACTTTTTCTCAAATTTTCAAATGGATTGAGAAGATAACAAATGGAGAGATTGATGTGAAAACCATACAAAGACTAGTGTTTCAGAATTTAAGTTCCATTGCTACATTAACCATGTCAAGAATGCTTCTAAGAAGGAATTATGCTCATCATGCTCATTCACCAGGATTTGGATGCATGAACCGTCAGTTGCATTGGATCTGGAGTATTTGGTTTCAACTATTGGGGTTCCTTCCCTATCATTCCATCAACCAAAAAACAATTTGTTGGAGTATCTCCAACACTAGGGTTTTGGTCAATGAGGCATAGTGCAATTTCTGAAGAGGAGGTCGATTTTCAAGAACATTGTGTCGGGTCTTTTTGGCTAATGTAGTCACGTGGTCCTTGGCCAAATAGACTTGTAGGAGCTTATGGAAGTTCGTTAAGCTACTATGTTTGGATTTTATGCCCCCAGACCAAATTGACCACATGTCCTTAAATGCCTTGAGGAGGCGAGTTGAAACTCTCGATAAAAATCAAACCGGGACTCATATGCATGAACCGTTAGTTGCATTGGATTAAGAGCATTGGGTTTTAGCTAGTGGGGCCCCTACACTATCATTCCATCAACCGAAAAACCATTTGTTGTAGTATCTTCGACACTAGGGTTTTGGTCAACGAGGCATAGTGCAATTTCTGAAGATGAGTTCGATTTTCAAGAACACTCTGTCGAGCATTTTTTGCTAGTGTAGTCGCATGGGAATTGGCCAAAAAGACTTGCGTGAGCTTACAAAACTTCATTATGCTACTCGGTTTGGATTTTATGCCCCTGGACCAAATTGATCACATGTTCTTGAATGGCCCGAGGAGACGAGTTGCAACTATTAATAAAACTCAAATCGAGACTCGGATGCATGAACCGTTAGTTGCATTGGATCCATAGCATTGGGTTTCAACTATTGGGGCTCTTACTCTATCATTATTTTGACCAGAAAACCATTTGTTGGAGTATCTTCAACACTAGGGTTTTGGTCAATGAGGCATTGTGCAATTTCTGAAGAGGAGGTCGATTTTCAAGAACAATGTGTCGGGTCTTTTTGGCTAGTGTAGTCATATGGGTCTTGTCCAAACAGACTTGTCAGAGCTTAAGGAAGTCTTTTATGCTCCTCGGTTTGGATTTTATGCCCCTGGACGAAATTGACCACATGTCTCTAAATGACTTGAGGAGGCAAGTTGAAACTCGCGATAAAACTCAAAGAAAGACTTAGATGCATGAATCGTCAGTTGCATTGGATTAAGAGCACCATTTTTTAGCTAGTGGGCCCCCTACACTATCATTCAGTCGACCGAAAATCCATTTGTTGGAGTATCTCCGACACTAGGGTTTTGGTCAATGAGGCATAGTGCAATTTCTAAGGATGAGTTCGATTTTCAAGAACACTATGCCGACATTTTTGGCTAGTGCAGTTGCATGGAACTTGTCCAAACAGACTTGTGGGAGCTTACAAAACTCTGTTATGATTCTCAATTTGGATTTTATGCCCTCAGACCAAATTGGACACATGTCCTTGAATGGATTGAGGAGGCGAGTTGCAACTATCGATAAAACTCAAACCGGGACTCAGATATATGAACCGTTAATTGCATTGGATCCAGAGTACTTGGTTTAAACTATTGGGTCTCCTACCCTATCATTCTATCGACCGAAAAAAAATTTGTTGGAGTATCTCCAACACTAGGGTTTTGGTCAATGAGGCATAGTGCAATTTCTGAAGAGGAGGTCAATTTTCAAGAACACTGTGTTGGGTCTTTTTGGCTAGTGTAGTCACATGGTCTTTGGCCAAATAGACTTGCAGGAGCTTATGGAAGTTCGTTATGCTACTATGTTTGGATTTTATGCCCCCAGACCAAATTGACCACATGTCCTTAAATGGCTTGAGGAGGCGAGTTGCAACTCTCGATAATAATCAAACTGGGACTCATATGCATGAACATTCAGTTGCATTGGATTAAGAGCACTAGGTTTCAGCGAGTAGGGCCCCTACGCTATCATTCCATCGACCGAAAAACCATTTGTTGTAGTATTTTTGGCACTAGGGTTTTGGTCAACGAGGCATAATGCAATTTCTGAAGATGAGTTCGATTTTCAAGAACACTCTGTTAAGCATTTTTTGCTGCTCGATTTGGATTTTATGCCCTCAGACCAAAACTCTGTTATGCTGCTCGATTTGGATTTTATGCCCTGAGACCAAATTGGCCACATGTCCTTGAATGACTTGAGGAGGCGAGTTACAACTATCGATAAAACTCAAACCAAGATTCGGATGCATGAACTGTTAGTTGCATTGGATCCAGAGTACCTGGTTTCAACTATTGGGGCCCCTACCCTATCATTCCGTCGACCAAAAAACAATTTGTTGGAGTATCTCCAACACTAGGGTTTTGGTCAATGAGGCATAGTGTAATTTCTGAAGAGGAGGTCGATTTTCAAGAACATTGTGTCAAGTCTTTTTGGCTAGTGTAGTCACGTGGTCCTTAGCCAAATAGACTTGTAGGAGCTTATGGAAGTTCGTTATGCTACTCTGTTTGGATTTTATGCCCCTGGACCAAATTGACCACATGTCCTTAAATGGCTTGAGGAAGCGATTTGCAACTCTCGATAAAAATCAAACTGGGACTCATATGCATGAACCGTCAATTGCATTGGATTAAGATCACTGGGTTTCAGCTAGTTGGACCCATACGCTATCATTCCGTCGACCGAAAAACCATTTGTTGTAGTATCTCCAGCACTAGGGTTTTGGTCAACGAGGCATAGTGAAATTTTTGAAGATGAGTTCGATTTTCAAGAACACTGTGTCGAGCATTTTTTGCTAGTGTATTCGCATGAGAATTGGCCAAACAGACTTGCGAGAGCTTATGAAACTCCATTATACTGCTTGGTTTGGATTTTATGCTCCTGGACCAAATTGGCCACATGTCCTTGAATGGATTGAGGAGACGAGTTGCAACTATCAATAAAACTCAAACTGAGACTCGAATGCATGAACCATCAGTTGCATTAGATCCATAGCATTGGGTTTCAGCTATTGGGGTTCTTACTCTATCATTCCTTCGACCGAAAAACCATTTGTTGGAGTATCTCCAACACTAGGGTTTTGGTCAATGAGGCATTGTGCAATTCTTGAAGAGGAGGCCGATTTTCAAGAACACTGTGTCGGGTCATTTTGGCTAGTGTAGTCATGTGGGCCTTGGCCAAACAGACTTTTCCAAGCTTAAGGAAGTCTGCTATGCTACTCAGTTTGGATTTTATGCCCCTGGACCAAATTGACCACATGTCTCTAAATGGCTTGAGGAGGCGAGTTGAAACTCACAATAAAACTCAAACCGAGACTCAGATGCATGAATCGTCAGTTGTATTCGATTAAGAGCACCATTTTTCAGCTAGTGGGGCCCCTACGCTATCATTCTGTCGACCGAAAAACCATTTGTTGGAGTATCTCTGGCACTAGGGTTTTGGTCAATTAGGCATAGTGCAATTTCTGAAGATGAGGTCGATTTTCAAGATCACTTTGTCGGACATTTTTTGCTATGGTATTGGTATTGGTATTGTATGGTATTGTATTGGTATGGTATTGGTATGCATATCATTTCCAATATTGGTATGGTATACCATACCAATATTGGCAATGATATGGTAGACCAATACTTGGTATTGGTATACCAATGCCATACCAATACCAATACCATACCAATATTGATATTGGTATGGTATTGGTATTGTTATGGCATTGGTATGCACACCATTGCCAATGCATACCTTTGTCATGCAATGGTATGCAAAGGTATTGGTATTGGTATGCAATGGTATGCAATGGTATTGGTATTGGTATGGTATGTTGTTGGTATTGGTATGCATATGATTGCCAATGCATACCATTGCCATGCAATGGTATTGGTATTGGTATGCAATGGTATGGATTGATATGGTATGGGATTGGTATTGGTATTGGTATGGCATAGTATAGTATGGTATTGCTATTGGTATGGTATGCTATGGTATTGGTATTTGTATGGTATTGATATTAGTATGGTATTGGTATTGGTATGGTATGGTATTGGTATTGGTATGGTATAATATGGTATTGATATTGGTATGGTATTGGTATTGGTATGCATATCATTTCCAATGCATACCATTACCATGCAATGGTATGCAATGGTATTGGTATTGGTATGCAATATTATGGTATTGTTATTGGTATGCAATGGTATGGTATTGTATTCATATGGTATTGGTATTGGTATTCTTGGGATTTGCAAGAGAGAATTTAGCACAATGGCAAAGTTATGTGGAACTTTATCTCATATTATGGTATGGTATTGGTATGCATATCATTGCCAATATTGGTATGGTATACCATACCTATATTGGGAATGATATGGTAGACCAATACTTGGTATTGGTATACCAATGCCATACCAATACCATACCAATATATGGTATTGGTATTGTTATGGCATTGGTATGCACATCGTTGCCAATGCATACCTTTGTCATACAATGGTATGCAAAGGTATTGGTATTGGTATGGTATGTTGTTGGTATTGGTATGGTATTGGTATGCATATCATTGTCAATGCATACCATTTCCATGCAATTGTATGCAATGGTATTGGTATTGGTATGCAATGGTATGGATTGGTATGGTATGGGATTGGTATGGCATGGTATAGTATGGTATTGGTATTGGTATTGGTATGGTATGGTATGGTATTGGTATTTGTATGGTATTCATATTGGTATGGTATTTGTATTGGTATGGTATGGTATTGGTATTGGTATGGTATAGTATGGTATTGATATTGGTATGGCATTGGTATGCATATCATTGCCAATGCATACCATTACCATGCAATGGTATTGGTATTGGTATGCAATGTTATGGTATTGGTATTGGTATTGTTATTGGTATGCAATGGTATGGTATTGTATTGGTATTGATATTGGTATGGTATTGGTATGGTATAGTATGGTATTGGTATTGGTATTCTTGGGATTTGCAAGTGAGAATTTTTCACAATGGCAATGTTATGTGGAACATTATCTCATATTACGGTATGGTATTGGTATGCATATCATTTCCAATATTGGCATGGTATACCAAACCAATATTGGCAATGATATGGTATACCATACCAATATTGGCAATGATATGGTAGACCAATACTTGGTATTGGTATACCAATTCCATACCAATACCATACCAATATTGGTATTGGTATGGTATTGATATTGTTATGGCATTGGTATGCACATCATTGCTAATGCATACCTTTGTCATGCAATGGTATGCAAAGGTATTGGTATTGGTTTGCAATGGTATTGGTATTAGTATGGTATGTTGTTGGTATTGGTATGCATATCATTGCCATGCAATGTTATTGGTATTGGTATGCAATGGTATGGATTGGTATGGTATTGATATTGGTATTGGTATGGTATCGGATTGGTATTGGTATTGGTATGGCATGGTATAGTATGGTATTGATATTGGTATGGTATTGGTATTGGTATGGAATTAGTATGCATATCATTACCAATACATACCATTACCATGCAATGGTATTGGTATTGGTATGCAATGTTATGGTATTGGTATTGGTATTGTTATTGGTATGCAATGGTATGGTATTGGTATGGTATTGTATTGGTATGGTATTGGTATTCTTGGAATTTGCAAGAGAGAATTTAGCACAATGACAATGTTATGTGGAACTTTATCTCATATTCATATAAGGATTAGGGATGAGAAATATAGTTTGGTTTGGTCCAAGAATCCTATTCTAAGATAATAGATTTCAAAGTAAAATACTATGTTATGTAATGCAGAACAAGAAAAAATCATTGTGGTGGAAGCCCCTTTGGAATATTAGAGCTCTTATGAAGACACATGTTAATATGTGGCTAGTGTTGAGAGACAAGTTACTTCTTTGAGATCATTTGCAAAGAAGAAGTAACCAAGGGCCTGGCATGTTTTCACTTTGTAAGATAAATGGTGAAGTTATCACCCATCTATTAGTGAAAAACAACTATGTTAGAGAAGGTCCAAGGGAAAGAAGGCCCTATGAATATTGGATGAGAATACAACTTATCCAAATAGTAGGAAAATATAAATAAATTAAACAAAAGTGGAAAAGCCCTGCTAGGCAAACTGTGTTTGTTATCAGGAGCCACAAAACAAGGGCTAGTATTTCCAAACTCCATAAATTGCAAGGAACATTCCACAAGTTCATAATATTCAAAGGAAATAAAGGACAAGGATGCCCAAACGTGGAGACATTGACAAAAAATAGGGAAAAAACAAAGCAAGGGATCCTTCGGTAATATTGATACCTCATTCTCCATCCATATTACAAAGTCGGTCCACTTTTTATTTTGTAACATTTCTTTTTCAAAATGAGTTGGATGCCGACCACATTTGTCTTTATGTCAAAACATGGCACATGGACTAGTTAAACTAATAAATATGTAACCATTTACTTTTTCTAGGAAATAAAAAAAAACAAAAACATTTCACATAATAAATATACTTACAAAGGTGCAGATCAATGCTTGTATACCTTTTTGGCCACTATGATGCATGGCTTGGAGTTTTGCAAGCCTAGCTTTGGAGGCTTTGTCCTGAAACATAAAGTAAGTCAATTAAACTATGCACAAATAAAATATAAAAACCGTTTAAGAAATTTGATATAATATTATGAGCAAATTGAAATACCTGGATACTCTCCTCACCAGACTTCCTTTGTGCACATGACTTCTCATATGATTTGACAAGTTCTTTCCATACTTTTATACTGAAATCAATTGGCCTTTTTTTGAGCCTTAGCTTGGGCAAGAGTTTTTTTATCTTCTTTGTTTGATTGCACCTAAATCTCTTGCAATTTTGAGACTTTTGTCTTTTCACTTTTTTTACTGACCAACCTATGCCAAATTCAGACTCCATGTCATGAATTACATCTTTATGCAGGGGCATTGGTATCTTTGAGAAAGGAAAATGGAGATGGTCTTTGAACTGTTGAAGGCATGATTCCTTCAACCTGTTCAAAAAAACCTTCCCGACATCTGACATTCTGATTTCACTTGAAACCATGTCATATTCTATCCTTGTATCATAGTTCCCAATGCAAGTTCCAAAACATGGCGTGGTGGACGAAGTTTGGGTCCCATGAGTGGCTTCGACATTGGAGGTCTCTGCTCTCTGTTCCATATTCTTAGAGGTCATCGTATATGATTTCCTCCTTGATTTTCTGTTTGATCCAAGAGTGGTTGGGGAATCAATTGATTCCCTTTCACAAGGTTGATTTGCTTACAATGTCTCAGGGGTCTTAGTGGATCGTTTTTCTATGTATTTTGCAAGCGTTTTCAAGTCTACACCATCAAGTTTTTTTATGGCCTCTATCCCCAATATCGAAGTCAATGCATCTTTCTCCTGGTTAGTCTCATGTCCCTATATATATATATATATAATATTTTTTTTGTGTTAAATTTTTCAATAAAAAACAAATAACTAAAAAAAAAATAAAAAAAAATGAGACAATTAAAAATCTATAAATTGAGAAGTACTTACCTCATTATGAATAAAATTTGTTTCTTTCCCTCTACTTGACATTTTAAGCAAGCTAGGGCAAATCTCTTCTGTCAGGATTTGGGAAGTGGACTTTGTGACGATTTTTAAAGGTGCTTATTTCTTCTCTCTTCTTCCTGGTATTTTTTTTCCTATTCTAACAAGGATAAACAAATTTCAAACTCAGATAGACCATAAAATATGATGAAATTTATATGTAAAGAGGTTGAATTGTGAAATTTGATAATTGTTTTACCTGGAAATCTCAGTTCATCCTTAGGAAACCCCCAAATCATGCTCTGGTGTTACCTTATCTTTGTTCTCCCTAGGAAACACCCAAATCGTGTTGGAGTCCAAATCTAGTTTGAAAATTAGTTGGTATGCTCACACTGAGTCTCCCTTCGCCCTAGGAAACACCCAAATCATGTTGGAGTCTCCTTAAGAAACACCCAAAACGTGTTGGAGTCGAAATGCAACAAGAAATTCACTTGAACTGTCACGCTCTATCTCCAATCGCCCTGGAAAACACTCAAATCGTGTTGGAGTCGAAATGTAGAAGGGAATTCAGGTGGACAGGTCACAATCTTTCTCCATTCGCCATAGCAAACTCCCAATTCATTTTTTTGTATTTCTTCCCCTCCAAAATGTCAAATTCGTCCCCTTGCCTGCGGATATATGTGTTTTTTAGGTTTTACATATCAGTGGGCATATTCGTCCCCTTGCCCGCGGGTATTTTTGTTTTTTTAAATGTCTACATATCAGTCAACGCTAAATTGGGTGCCAACTACACCTAGTTTAGCGCTAATTTATCCCATTAATGTAATCAATTATGGGCGCCTTATTGGGAGAAAAAAACGCCAGGGAATGTGCCTAAATTTGGTCAAAACGTGTCCATTTTGGGAGAAAAAGGAAATGGGATAAATGAAAGAAAAAATCTCTCCATAATGTAACATCATAACAATGTAGTTACTCTAATGCAAATGGGATAAATGATTGCATCCAAGATTTATTGGATGAGACCATAAACACCCTCCTGAAACATCTTCAATTGAGACATTCAAGTAACTCGCACACATCACTAATCCAAAATGTCATATACAAGTTTCCTACACTTGAGGTGCACGTGGGCAAATGTATGGGAAGGATTTTCCTACACATTAGGTGTAGGTAAGTACCTAAACTGGGATTTTTTCACAAACTGACCAAAATGTGTATCTAGCGATGCCAAGTCTAATTTCAAAAGACAAAGTCTTAAAATCCTTGTCCATGTGTGTGATTGTACTCCAAATGGGAAAAATGTAGATGTAAGTGATGCCAAAAGTCATCATGTGATGTTGCATGATGTGACATTATGTGTCCCATTAATATCTTGAAAAAATGGCTTCCCATACTCGCACCAACTGATCCTAGCAAAACTTGGATATTGTTTATTAATACAATGAAATTTCAGTTGTGGCATTGTCCAAATTATTTCCAAGATTAATAAATTGAACAATACTACACATTATTAAGGAATCTAACAATAATGAATGGATTGAACCTCGATCACTATACTAGTCACATGGGTAATTTCCTTAAAAATTCAGTTGATTACAAGGCATAAAAGAGAACAAAGAACAACTTTACAATTATGAAAAAGAATAGGAATACTAATCAAGAAATAAATAACATGGTCACATGCACTACACATCTTGTATATAAATTTTTCCAAGACTTCATCCATTTGAGCTACAAAAGTTGGTATTTTGTTTCCTTTCCAACAAACTCTAGAGTATCTTTCAACATCCAAGAAATAAGAGAGAGATATTTTCCTTACTAGTAGTAAAGATCCAATGAGTGTGTCAAAGGGATTTTAGTGGGATAGATATTGAAGAGTGAAACACAACTGTGGTTGGTGAGTTTGAGACATTGATGAAGAATCATACTTCGTGATTGACCCCATTACCTACAAGAAGAAATCTTCTGGGATGTTAGTGTGAGTGGGAAAATTATAACACATGTGGATCTATTGAAAGATGCAAGTCTATATTGGTCACCAAGGGTTATCCCCAAGAGGGGATGATTTCAAGTAAAATTTTCATTAATGGTGTAAGAAAACAAATTGAAGCATGAAATGTAATTAGGAAGCCAAGAACAAATGTGTATGTTATTGTCTTTCCATAGGACTTGGACAATTTCTCTAGTAACCAATTCTATATTGCACATCAATGGATTTACCCAAATTGTATCCAGTGTAATAAATATACTATTCCTCCATCATACCTAAGCTAATGACCAGTGTATTCAATGATGGGAATAAACACATTTGGATTACCTTAATAAAAAATAATGTTAAAATAGCTCATGTACAAGTTCAACACTTTGGTCTTGCCCAGGTTGGGCCAATAGTCAAATTTAAGTTAAATGACGATGATATAAGAAATTACTAAGATGTAGAAAATCAATATTGAATATATCAAACCATTAGAAGATCCCCCATCTATCACTTTCCCTTGAACATTAGATTAGATTATTTCTACTTCAATATTGCATATGCTTTGCGTGTGCTTCGTAAGTTTACGATCCTCAGATTGACAAATTAAATAGTTGGGCAAGTACTACAACTCAATTAATACAACATTGGTTCAACCCAATATAACGACTGTCGTTCCCTTGTCACGATTGTTGTTCATTTTGCAAGTAGTGTTGTTCATTTGAATGGAACAACTGTTGTTCCCTTGTTATGATTCTTGTTCCTTTTGTAAGTAGTGTTGTTCATTTGAATGAAACAATTGTTGTTCCCTTGTTACGATTGTTGTTCCTTTTGTAAGTAGTGTTGTTCATTTGAACGGAACAATTGTCGTTCCTTTTGTTACGATTGCTGTCCCTTTGCAGGGGTTCATCTATGGAGGAAAGGTATTGAAAACAGAAGGTAAGAACCTACGTAGGCAACAAGTAAATCGCTTGTGCTAGCACCTACCTTTGGATGATGCATAGAGGTTATATTTTAGGACATCTTTAGAGCCCAACAAGTACTCGTAAAATACTAGGATATACTCATTTTGGAAAAGAGAGTAGGGCATATAAGTTTGCATGTTGCAGACTATTGAGAAAGTATTTTATGACCCTTCTAATGCTTTGGATGATTGCTCATTAGTGCTATGTTTTAGTGTGCCATATCATTAGTGCTATGTTTTAGGATCTTGTCATATCCCCGACTTTTCTTCTTTGTGACATATTTTAGGAATGGATATATTTGTTCTTCTATCAATGTCTCATCCTATAGTACTTGGAATCTAGTAGTGAATGCATCATTGGCATCCTTCCCATCCTAGGATTATTTGGTAACAACATGAATACTATTTTCACTGAGAGGGATTTCTAGCCAAATCCACGTACTTGAGTCCACGACAATAGTAGCCACAGACACTTTCTTATAATTGGAGAAGTCCCCAATCATGGGACATGCAGGAGAATGGTGATCCCAGATTTAAACAATGGCTTGAATAATGATAAGATCATGGTCTGGTCCCTCCTTAGTTTTGAGTATTTTTCTAGGGAAAATTCAAGGAACAAGGCGAGGTCATGGATATCATAATCCATCAGTTGCACCTGCTCCAATTATCATTTCAAATGCTCATCCTTGATAACATGCACCTATAGGTTGAGTACCTCCTTTAGGTAAATTTATTATTGTACCTATAGAATGGGGGTCTTCCCCTTCCTCAACTTTTAGATTCATGGTCCATCATGCCCTTGACTTAATTGGTATTGTACATGGTGGCATTTTTCTCATGGTGGCTTTGTGTAATACCATCATCCAC
>ML783939.1:716977-728325 GCA_009831015.1 Picea engelmannii | reverse complement strand
TTCACTTCTCATTGTGTGAGGTCGATGCAAGATGACATTTGTGATGGGTGCATTGGAAGTGCCATGACATTTCAAGAGAGTTCCGACAAAGATTCTATAGATGGAAATGATGAATGATGACAATGAGACATCCATTATATTGACCATTGATGCAAACATGGACAATCTCAAATATTATGAGGGGACATAAAAAATCCTTAAGTCTTGAAACCCTCCCATACTATCAAGGCATGTGTCTAATCTAACCATGTCGAATTTCGATGCATACAGACACATATTGAAAAAATTTCAACGTTGGCCCCACTCACTGCTCACTGTGCAGGTTCAGTGGGAGAAATTTGTGATGGGTGTGTTGGAATTTCCATGTCAAATTTCAAGATAATTTCGACAACGATTCCATAGAAGGGAATGACGAATGATGAAAATGACACGTGCATGATGAATGTTGATGAAAATGTGGATGATCTCAAATATTAGGTGGGGACATCAATATACATCCTTGAGTCTTGAAACCATCCCATACCATCAAGGCATGTGTCTAGTCTAACCATGTCAAATTTTGACGCATACAACCACATATTGAATAAATTTCAACATTGGCCCCATTCACTGCTCACTATGCGGGGTTAGTGCATGACATTTATGGTGGGTAAATTGGAATTTCCATGAAATTACAAGAGAGTTCTAACAAATATTATACAGATGAAAAAAACGAATGATGACAATGAGACATCCATTATGAACGTTGATGCAAACGTGGAAGATCTCAAATATTATTTGGGGCATCATACATCCTTGAGTCTTGAAACCCTCCCATATTGTCAAGGCATGTGTCTAGTCTAACCATGTCAAATGTTGACTCATAGAGGAACATATTGAAGAAATTTCAATGTTGGCCCCATTCACTGATAACTATGTGGGTTCGGTGCATGACATTTGTGGTGGATGAATTAGAAGTTCAATGACATTTCAAGAGAGTTCCAACAAATATTCTACATATGGAAACGATGAA
This sequence comes from Picea engelmannii, assembly GCA_009831015.1. Classification (NCBI taxonomy): domain Eukaryota; kingdom Viridiplantae; phylum Streptophyta; class Pinopsida; order Pinales; family Pinaceae; genus Picea; species Picea engelmannii. The sequence goes on along the minus strand of ML783939.1, from coordinate 727,313 downwards.
TGATGACAATGATACATCCATTATGAAAGTTGATGCAAACATGGATGATCTCAAAGATTATGTGGGGGCATCAGACATCCTTGAGTCTCGAAACCCTCCCATACTGTCAAGGCATGTGTCTAGTCTTACCATGTCGAATTTCGGTGCATGCATGCATAGTTTGAAGAAATTTCAACGTTGGCCCCATTCACTTCTCACTGTGCGAGGTCGATGCAAAATGACATTGGTGATGGGTGTATTGGAAGTGCCATGACATTTCAAGAGAGTTCTGACAAATATTCTATAGATGGAAATAATGAATTATGACATTGAGACATCCATTATATTGAACATTGATGCAAACATGGATGATCTCAAATATTATGTGGGGACATCAAACATACATAAGTCTTGAAACCCTCCCATACCATCAAGGAAACTATCTAGTCTAACCATGTCAAATTTCAATGCATATGGGAACATATTGAAAAAATTTCAACGTTGGCCCCATTCACTTCTCATTGTGCAGGTTCGATGGAAGAAATTTGTGATGGGTGTATTGGAAGTTCCATGTCAAATTTGAAGATAGTTCTGACAATTATTCTATAGAAGGGAATGACGAATGATGACAATGAGACGTGCATGCTAAACGATGATGCGAATGCGGACAATCTCAAATATTATGTGGGGACATCATACATCCTTGAGTCTTGAAACCATCCCATACCGTCAAGGCACGTGTCTAGTCTAACCATGTGAAATTGTGATGCATGCAGTTACATATTGAAGAAATTTCAACATTGGCTCCATTCACTGCTCACTATGCGAGGTTGGTGCATGACATTTTTGGTGGGTGAATTGGAAGTTCCATGACATTTCAAGAAAGTTCCAACAAAGATTCTACAGATGGAAATGAAAAATGATGACAATGAGACGTTCATTAGGAACACTGATGTAAACATGGATGATCTCAAAGATTATGTGGGGACATCATACATCCTTGAGTCTTGAAACCCTCACATACCATCAACACATGTGTCTAGTCTAACCATGTCAAATTTCGATGCATACATGCACAATATGAAGAAATTTCAACGTTGTCCCCATTCACTACTCATTGTGAGGGGTCAGTGGAAGACTATACTTGTGATGGGTGTATTGGAAGTTCCATGGAATTTCAAGAGATCAGTTCCACAAAGATTCTACATATGGAAATGACGGATGATGAAAATGAGACGTGGACGATCTCAATTATTATGTGTAGGGTCGATGGATGTCATTAATCCCTTGACCATATATAATCCCTAATCAATTAATCATTAAACTACCTAGCCCCTAAGCCCCAAATCCATTAGCCATTGACCCTTAATCCCTTAAACTGTAACCCCTGATCCCTTAACCCTTAATCCCTTAAATGGTAACCCCTAATCCCTTAACCCTTAATCCCTTAAACGTTAACCCATAATCCCTGAACCCATAATCCCTAAACCCTTAATCCCTAGACCTAAGATCCCTAAATAACCTAATCCCCAAAGCCCCTATCCACTTAACCCCAAAAATATAAAAAAAAATACTATTTAGGCACATTGGGAGTTAAATTGGAAGCCAAAATAGAAGCTAATCTGGAAGCTAAACTAGGAGCTAAAATGGAAGCTAAATTGGGAGAAAAACTGGGAGCAAAACTGGGAGCTAAACTAGGAGCTAAACATGGAGCTAAACAGGGAGCTAAAGTGGAAGCTAAAATGGGAGCTAAACTGGGAGCTAAATAAGGAGCTAAATTAGGCGCTAACTGCACCTAGTTTAGCACCCTGTTTTGTAGCTCGGCGCAAATAGATCCATAAATAGCGCCCTCTCGATAAATAACACCGACTTTAGCAAAAAAATGGATAAAAATACATTAAAATAGCCACTGGAAGAAAAAAAGGGAGCTAAAAAGGGATCTAATCACAGGTATTTGTTGTAGTGTTGCTCCAAATATCAGTAAAAAATCACCCATGAGTTGGGGCTACGATTCCAAAAAACATGGTATCTCTCACAATCTAACTCACTCCCTCAACAAGTTATTTTTCTAATAGTTTTCCCAATCGTCCAACTCTCTCTTCCCCTCAACCTGTGAAACCCAAGGATTTGGGATACCCCTTCACTGCACACAGTCCCTCAGGACTTCCCTCTTCCCTCCAGGTCTACAACACAAGGTTGGATAGGAATCTCTAATGTTGGGGACTCTAGGGATGCTAGATGCCCAAAGAAAACTAACAAAACAACTCATTCTTCAAGGGAGATTCATGCACATAGAAATCTCCCTCTCTACAGGATTAACAACCTACTTCTTCATGCAACAAAATATCCAACAAGTTTCCCATAGTACCTACTATGGTTTCCTTCAATTTCTAATGCTCTCCACTCCCTTGCTGCTCCAAAAACTTCATGTAAAAAATGCCCACAATGGCCACTCATATTTCTCTTTTACCCATGATTGTTGACTCACATTCCTCAAGGTTGATTGTACTTAGCCCACATGCTCTCATAACTATAGGATGTGAATTTTTCCACCAACCCCTCTTACATGTGTTTAATGATTGGGCTCTCATACACTCAAAAAGGAATTAAAAGGTTCACTCAAAGTAATAATTTTAGGAAAGTGGGTTGAAACTAATACCGATGAATAATTACCCCCCCTTGGATCCCCTTCTGAGACATTCCCCTCTCTTGAAAAAAATTATCCCCTAATTACTCTGTTGATGTCCACCTGCAGCCAATGTCACATTTATTTTATTATTACAATCATACACAATGTTTACAAATTACATATTAAAGGCCACAACCATACATTGTATTTAATTACAATGCTAAAATGGGGATTATAAACATAGATGTTACAAACTCCCCAGAACAACACCATTGCTCCTAAAACCATATTGCATGTATCATTTTTTAATGTAGTTTTCACACCTGCATCCCTCATCTAAGTCATAGATATCGGGTTTCTAATCAAACCTGGAATATGTAGAATACCAATAGGGGATTCAATGATTTCGTCTTCAACAATCCGATCGTTTAATGTATTGTGATTTTGGTTGTTGAGTTATCTCCAAATAAGACATTCCCTCTGTTAGCACCATAAGTCATCTCTGGATTGCGGAAGAGGTAATCCCAATACCCATTAGAATTTTATGTCACAAATTGGTTCTAATATGGTCAAATGGGCGCAGTCTCAAGAAAATATCATCTTAACTCAGAAAATTGGATTGGTATGCACAAGCAGGTGAGGTCATAGTTTAACTTTAGTCAATAGGTTGTAGTAAGGGTGAATAGGAGGAAGACTTCGGTGAGAAGGGTGTAGAGGTCTGTCGCAGACATCAGGTCTTCCAGCATCCCAAAGAGGAAAGACTTAAACACAAGATCTTCTTGAAATTCAAATCTCAGAGAAACTGAAAAAAATTATAACAACATTACAATGAAAAATTCATCATAACACAGTCATAAAAATTCATGTGAATCATTCATCATGAATCCTCTCAGTAACATAGGCAAATAAGTTGGAGTAAGAAAGTTGACTTACATTAAATAAGAAGTCTCAACTATAGATGCATAACCAAAAGAACCAGAGATTCATTAGAACTTTACAATATGGGAGCCTAGCTCAACCATCGACCACAAATATCAAAACTTAGTATTTATACTCAAAGCAACTTGCTCCCTTCAGAAGCACACTCTGGTCATTGCATTCAAGACTTGACGTCTGCTTCTTCTTCTACCAGGCTACACTTGCATTTTGCACCGTGTTCCATGCTGAAATTTCTGAGTCGCGAAATCGCAATTGCTTGGATCAAGTGACACGTGTCCATTTTCATTGGATGGCTCTGATATACCTTTGTCCCAATGGTATAGATCTCCCTTCACGCACTCATATCTAACGGTCCAAATTTGATATTCACCTGCACGCCCTGATGTGGATTTCGACGGTCCATATCTCTCTTTGGATGAATGAATGCGATCTTTTCGCAATTTCACATTTCGTGAATCCTCATGAATCTTCCCTTTGAATGCTCCATTCTGCAAGTTAGAAAAATGATACTCTTGCACCACATTTCCTTCCTAGGATCAATGGCTAGGATTGGCCTCATGATTTGATAACTCTGACACTATACTTCGAGCAACTTTGTGATCCCGATCAGCCGATGGTCGTCGATCCGATTTGACTGATGGATCTCTCTCGTTGAAAGATGATCTTATTCGCTCTCTTGATTTAAGTACATAACAGCCCGATTGATCCATATATATATATTGGTGGCCACCCACCTTTTTTAACTGGCTCAAAACAATTTTCTGACAATTTTGGCAATTTACTATTTTTAGCAGTTTTAACTTTCGGGGCAATTTTGAGGGACTAAATTAAGGTTTTTCAGTATGAAGCCCCTCAATGATATTCGAATGAATTATTGATCCCCAAAAATGAATCTCCCCGATTATACCTTTCCAATGGGCTATCACACGTCTAGAATGGATATCGTATGCAAAAGTTACGACCCCTAAAAGTTGATGTACTAACTTACCCAAACGGGGCCCATATGACTTTTGGCGCTTCATCTCCTAGGGTTAGATTTTTGGATGCCTAGGGTTTTTGGCATTCTTGATTATTGTAAAAATGCCTTCAGAGCCTTTTTGTAACGTTCTTCTTGCGAATGTGCACTGCCGTCACATCTCTTCTCAGAGATAAGCCGCCACCATTCCAACAAAATTGTTTCTGTTGCATTTTACAGTTTCAACTTATTTCATTATTGAATAGAAATCCATTTTTACTGTATCTTTGTTATTTTGTGTTAAGCACCTATTAATAATCTGTATTCATTTAATTCTTCTCATAAAATCCATATCAGTGGTATCAGAGCGGTTTTCTCCTTGTCGTCTTAATGCATGTCCCCAACGAGGTCAGAGTACAAAGAGTTGGGTCTCGAGCTTGTTTCTCTTGAGGACAAAATCTCTTGCACACCCAAGAAACCTCCCATGGCAGGAGAAAAGAAAGATGATGGGATAGGATATCCTTTCAAACTATTTATTGATTAATCCCTCACGCAATAGAGGAACGAGATTATGGATAGTTTCGCACAAATCCTTCGGCGACTACCAACAGGTGACACATCTTCTTTGAACGGAGACGCCGCCCCCTTCAAGGTACAAATAAACTTTGATATTCCTATATTTGAAGGTCAGATAGATTCAGATGTTGTAGACAAGTGGTTGAATCTACTAGAAGGGTATTTTTATGTTCATAAATTTTCGAATAGAGAAAATATTACTTTTGCGCACCTCAAAGTCGTTCCCCATGTCAAATATTGGTGGGAAAATTTCTGTCAGCAAAAGGAAACAGAGGAAACCTCATTGTTTTCAGTCACGACCACCTGGGAATCCTTCAGGGATTCTATTAAGGAACAATACTACCCTGTCAGAAGTTATGACGACCTGTATACCAAATGGACCACACTGCGACAAGAAAGAGACCAAGCAATGCCAGATTTAACAAATATCTTCCATACCTTGCGCACCAAGTTGGGTATCAAATATTTAGAGAAACATCTGGTGCTCAAGTATCATGGTGCTCTAGAGAGATACATCCAGACCAAAATGGAATTTCTAGACATCTCATCCTTGGGTGCAGCCTACCGATATGCCGTCAAAATCGAGCAGAAGCTCAAAAAAAAGATGCGGCAATTTAGGCCTGGGAACCCCTCACAACAAAATCTAGGAAAGGGAAGCCCCAATATGGATAGTATCAAGACAACCAATACAAGCCACAAGAAAAGAAGAACACCGAAAAGACAAAGAAAGACACTGGGAAGTGGTGCAAATTCCATAAGATCCCTTGGCATAACACTGTTGACTGCCGCTCAAAGCAGTCGCTAGTGGCCAAAGTGAAAGCCTCTGAATTAGATGTGGATTATGACTCTGAGAAAGAAATAGAAAGGGGAATATGGATCATTGATGCGGAACCCAGTGCCATCGTTGCTACCACCAAGCTCCATCCTGGTGAACCAGACGAGCCAGAAGAAGGAGAGCACCTCTTCCATTCACAGATGTGGGTAAAAGGCACCCCACTACACTTCATCGTTGATAGCGGTAGCCAGAAGAACCTCATCTCAGTAGAGGTTGTTAAGTGGCTAGCCCTGCCAACAACGCCACACCCAAAACCCTACACCATTGGATGGCTCCGCCAAGGAAGCGATCTCCGCGTCAGCCAACAGTGTCGACTGTCGTATGGCATCAAGCTCTTCAAAGATGAGGTATTGTGTGATGTTGGTCCTCTCGAAGTTTGTGATGTTATTTTGGGGCAACCTTATTTATGGAAACGTCATGCTGTATATAAGTCTAGGCCTCGTAGTGTTATTATTACTTTGAACAGGAAATTGTACAGAATATTTGAGGTAGTCCCAACTAGTGTTATTTCCTTGATCTTTGCTAAGCAATGCAGGAAGGTCATCTCTCAGACGTGGAAGTTTTTCTTCTTCGTGATTCACTCTCAGAATAAGAGAAATATCACAGCCACATCTAGGGTCTCTGCAGTCGACCTCTCCACACAACATAAGCAAGTAGATAAGGTCGTGGAAGAATACTCGGATATCTTCTCCTCACCTATAGGGGTACATATGCACTGCCAGGTCAAGCACCCCATCGATCTGACCCCTGACGCACCACTGCCCAATGGGATAGTCTATCGTTGCTCTTTGTTAGAGAATGAGGAGATTAAGCGACATATACAAGAACTACTCCACAAGGGGAACATTCTCCCTAGCTCATCACCTTGCGACAACCCAATCATGGTGGTATAGAAGAAATATGGAACCTGGTGACTTTGTATTGATTGCCGGGCTCTGAATAAAATCACTGTCAGAAACCGGTACCCGATTCCCCGAATCGATGACCTCCTTGATCAACTCACGGGGGCCAAATACTTCAGTAAGATTGATCTGAAGTCTGGCTACCACTAGGTCCTAATAGAATAGACAAATGTATGGAAGACTTCCTTCAAGTCAAAGGAAGGACTTTTTGAATGGTTGGTCATGCCCTTTGGTTTGAAAAATGCTCCAACCACTTTCATGCGGATGATGGATGATATCCTGTGACCATTCACCAATACTTTTGTAGTGTTGTATCTGGATGACATTCTAATTTACAACAATACTTGGGCCAAACACTTGCATCATATTCAGCAGGTTCTGCACACCCTACGGCAACACAAGCTATACGCCAACCTAGAAAAATGCTCCTTCAGCATGGACAGGGTCCATTACCTGGGATACATCATTGATCAACATGGAATACATGTGGATCCAATCAAGATCCAAGTCATCCATGACTGGCCATCCCCACCAACACTCACTGAGCTTCAGAGCTTCTAGGGACTTGCTAATTTCTACCGTAGGTTCGTGTTGGGTTTCTCCCATATTGCATGGGCCCTCATCCAAATAAAAAGGGGTCGTGGTAAGGATAAATTTGCGTGGGGTCGGTCCCAACAACAAGCATTCAATGAATTGAAGCAACACTTGTGCTCAGCCCCAGTACTTTCACTAATAGACCTGCAACATCCCTTTGAGATTGAGACAGATGCTTCAGACTATGCTGTGGGCACCATTCTCACTCAACATGACCACCCTGTGGCCTATCATAGTGTTACATTGTCAGATACTGTCCGTAAGTACCCTACTTAATACAAAGAAATGTACTCCATTGTGTAAGCATGTCGCCAGTGGAGACATTACATTCTTGGGAAGGAGATAGTCATCGAAACTGATCATAAGCCACTGTTGTTCATGCAGACACAAGGAAAATTGTAGAATGACTGCCATCAAAAGTGGTCCACATACTTGCTGAAATTCCACCTCAACATCAAGTATAAATAGGAAACACCAATCATGTCATTGATTTCCTCAGCAGAACACCAGTCGCGACACTCACCATGGTGATAGACTCTTGTGGCCATGAGACATCTAGATGGCCCCAACTCTATGAGATAGACCTTGACTTCCCCACCACCTACCAAATGTTGGGTGCAAATGCAGTTGTCGATAATTTCCATCTTCAGGATGTGTTTTTGTGTTGTCTGGGGCATATTTGTGTTCCATCAAGTGAGCGAGAGAAGCTAATCTAGGTTCTACAAAAACATTTATACTGGCAGAAACTTCGACAGGAGGTCGACAAGTATATCAGGTCCTGCACTCCCTGAGCTATTGCCAAACTGACCACTAAGAAACAGGGCCTGTACACCCCTCTTCCTATTACTGACATTCCATGGGAATCCATCTCAATGGACTACATGTCGGGCCTCCCATCCACCAAGCAGGGAAATGACTGTGTTTTTGTGGTTGTTGATCGCTTGTCTAAGATGGCGATTCTAGTTGCCTGCAAGAAGAGCATCACAGCAGAGGCCACTGCCAAGATCTTCTTTGAACTAGTCTGGGTACATTTTGGAATCGCGCAAACTATGGTCTCAGATAGGGATAGTTGATTTCACAACACATTATGGTCGAGCCTTTGGTCACTGCTGGACACCAAGCTCACTAAATCCACGACCTTCCACCCTCAGACAAATGGCTAAACCGAGGTTGTAAATCGAATGATTGTTCATATCCTTCACATGTATAATTTAAAGCAACCTCTCACATGGGATGAGAGCCTTCCCTATGTCTAGCATACCTACAACCAAGCCTTGTATAGCTCAACCGACTACAACCCCTTTCAAGTGGGTTTGGGATTCCAACCATTGGGTCCCATAGATGTTGCAATCCCCCTTGCGGTCACCTCGACTGACTCATCTCCTCCTCCAACTGAAGCTGACAAATCCACTTGGTTCATTGAGTGGATCCAACATATCCACCAACAGGTTCAAGATATCCTACAAAAGTCCAATGACAAGTACAAACAACGCCATGATCAACATCGGGTGAAGCATAAGTTTCAGGTGGGCAACAAAGTTTGGTTGCACTTGCAGAAATAACGCCTTACAGGACCCCATCAGAAGCTTCGCCCACTCTGTTATGGACTGTACACTATCACCAAGGCCATGGGGGATAATTCTTTTGAGCCCAACATTCCTCCTTTCCTTGGCCTGCACCCAATGTTCAACGTGGATCTCCTTCGCCCTTATTTCCCACCATTATTGGACACCTTAGTGTTAGGATATTTAGACGCTTAGGAGTTAGTTAAGATCTACTTGGTTTAATATGTCTTTAGGTAAAAGTGTGTTTCTTTAGTATGCATTAGTATGCATTTGTAGTTAGGAAATCCGACGGTCACGATATGTTCCCGACATAGAGTGATCCGACAGTTCATACTCTCCTCGATCTTAACGACCATTGATCCGTGGATTAACACCCGATTGGTCCATGATCTCTATTTAAAGAGCATGGAGGGTCATTTGCCGATGATCGATTGTGAAAAACTCTCTTGTAAAATCTCTCTGTAATCTTTTTCTTTGCATTAATAAACTGCTCCAAGTGGCTGCGTTGGATGGGGTCGTGGATGTTTCCCCGTAGGGGTTTTACCACGTGAAAACATTGGTGTGTTGATCTTTGATATGGTTATGTGAGTGGTTACTAAAGGTGTTTGTCCTCTGTTGGAATACCTGTGCTGTCGAACATGGTATCAGAGCCTGTTTGAAGACCCGCTCCTGTTGTAGATCGAGATCGTGAAACCGAGTTTCCTCATCTCCATTTTCTGTAATTTCTGTACATTTATGGGCTGAGAGGACTATTCCATTGCGTCCGAAGCACTCATTTAATTCATGAACACTTTTCGTTTCACTCGAAAAGGTTTCCGTTTGCCCAAGATACGGCCATTACAGTCAGATCCAGAGGTATAAAGTCTGAATACGCATTTTTTTTTAAATTTCTGCAAAGTTTTGATTTTATTTCGGTCTGAATACGCTACTCTTTTAGATCTGCATATGCTCTTTGCCGTGTGCCTTGTGCGATCTCGGAAAATCAGAAACAGATAGGAAAAGGTGCATCTTCTGAGTAAGCTAACCGAGATCTAACCCTTGTTGTCATCGAGAAGCGGAATTTTTTTCTTGTGTGAAAAGAGTTTTTTTGGAGCATGCTCTCCAAGGCCGTCTCCAACAACAACAACAACAACAACAACAACAACAACACCCCCAATCCTCCTTCTGAACATTACAATATGTTTTGCTAGACCATTTGGTTAAAACTTGCCTTATTAAAGGTCTTGAGTTCAAGTCTCTCTTTTGTTACTTTTTTTTGAAAAGGTTCATGCTAAAAATTGTAAAGTGCATTTCACTTCAAGTATAAAAGTGAATCACTATAAGTAGCTTTATATTTTATTTTAGAGTTATTTTGCATGCAAC
>ML783939.1:690360-705210 GCA_009831015.1 Picea engelmannii | reverse complement strand
TGTTGACAAATCCATGATTATTTCCATATCTTCTATTTACATCATTCATATTTCTTTCGTATTTGTTCCTTTCATTGATTCTGCAATTAATTGCCTTATTTCCAAAATTTTTGCAAGTATAACAATGACCAAGAAATAAATTTTGATACCTGGGAGTAAGTGACCTTCTTTGTGATGTAGTCCATCTGGGTTCATGATCTACTCTTCTGTAGTTTCCTTCATACTGATTGAAGCTTCTTTGATTCCTGAAGGTAGGAGGTCTTCTTGGATATTCATCTCTTTTGTAATCATTCCTTCTTTTTGGTATCCTGGTCCACTTCTCATCAACTGTTTGTGTAGCTCTTTCTTCAACCTTCTTGTTGGTATTTTCATCTTCTTTTTATGAAGTTTCACCCATGCATCTAATATGTGTTAAGTCTTTTGGCACTTGAGAGTTTCTTAAGCTCTTCCTCAATGAGACAACTTCTTGTTCAAGTTTCTCACAATCTTCTTCTTTCTTCTTCATTTGGACATTCCTTACTTCTCCTATTCTTCTTTCTTCTTCGAGTAGAGTTTTCAAGGAAATGGTTTCTTATCTTAGTTTCTCAAAGTCTTCTAATTGTTTATTCAAGATTACAACTGTGTTTTCACAACTAACCAATTCACTTCTTAGTTTTATTTGCGTGTCTTTGAGCTTGCTATTTTCAATCTCAACATGCTTCAATTTTTCAAGATTCTCATCTTCTTTTTGGATAAATTTTTCTTCATGATTTTCTTCTTCTTCATTGGAATTTTCTTCTTCAATGTCATTTCTTTCAATCCTTGGATGAGGACATTCAAATTCAACATGACCTACTCCTTCACAATTAAAGCAAAAGAACCGACCTCTATTTTCTTCTTTGAAATTTGAGATGTTGTAATTTGCTTCAGCTTCTTCTTCTTCTGCGTCTTCCCTTACATAAAGGTCTTGTAGCTTGTCCCAAATCTCTTTTGATGATTCACATGATCCCACCTTGGATTTCACTGAATCTGTCAATCCATCTAGGATGGTATCTATTGCCAATTTTTTGTTCCTTTTTGCTTCCTTCTGAGCTGTAGTCTTTGTTTTTTTCAAAGCACTGTATCTTGAAGAAACTAAGAACCAAACATCTACCCCAAGATCTTTCAAGTAAGTTTCCATTCTATTACTCCAGTATTCAAAATTGATTCCATCAAATGGTGGAAACCAATTTGTAATTTTGTCTTCCATTTCTTCTTAGGATCTTCCTTCCAGTGGTTAAATTGTACTGAAGGTAACCCGCTCAGATACCAATTGTTGATACTGAGAGGGGGGTGAATCAGTATCAAGTACAATTTAATTTTTTTTTCAATTTATACTTAAACCATTCAACTATATCCAATAAACAATGAACAATAGTATAAGAGTTACACCAATACACCACAATACACCATGCACACTGTATGAGAAATAATCAATAGTTATTGTTCAAGGGAAGTAATGACTTCCAAAAGTAGCTACATCTTCCAAATGTAAAGGGAGGGATAAACCTCCAAGAGGAAGATACAATCCTCCAATATTGATAGAGAGTTTAACTCTCCATCCTTGCCGCTTCCTTCCACCCAACAATATACGAGAGATAATAAAACTTTACATTAAATCGTCACCATCAACTAATCATCAGATAGAACCTGATAATGCTTCCTGATAATCCTTCAATTTCTTCAATTCTTCAATTCTTGGAGTACTCTGATCCTGTAGATAATATTACTCAATGTATTCTCTGAAACTCCTCCAATTTTCACTACTTGAATCCTCCCCAAAAAGAGGTTATAGAAAAAATGGTAGACTTTATTCAATTCTAGTCTATTCAAAAGACTCAATGGAAGTGGTCCCACTTCATTTGGATTATGTATGAAGAAGTTATGACTGTTTTACCCGGAACACATGTTTATTGACTAGCTTTAGGACTGGTCACAAACCCTATCTTCCACAGAGTGTATCTCCATAATTATAGAGAATAAAGAGCCGAAATCTTTACCAGAGGTACCTTGATATGTCTTCCCAATACCATAGTGATTTCACCATATGAATCATTCTAGAAAAAAAGTTATAGGAAAAATGGTAGGATGACCTGAAAATAACATACATTAGAACACATCACCAAAAGACTTCATCCTCCCTTGAAATCTGGCCTTCTTTTCTTCTTATTTCCTCTGAAATTCGACTTGTATCAAATGAATGTATAATGATGTTTATTTATACCATTTATTTCACTTCCTTTTAACATTAGGGTCGACCTAACACTTTCTTATTTTGTAATTCTTTTCTTTAATTATCTTCAAGGTCTACATTTACTTCCTTCTTCAATTCACTTTGTCATCTTCAAAAATTCATTTCTCCTCAACCATGAGGATCCATGTGACATGCCACATACCACCGAAAATAACATGATGTATACTATCCATCCATGGGTGTTGTATCTGGATGTGCATTTTCCTTCATGTCCAAATACCTTCATCAATCTTATGGTCCAAAACCCATGACTAGAGTTGACATCAATGACAGCAACCAATATTCCAACAAAAGACACCAGGAAGTGGTGTGACTTCCATAAGAGACCTTGGCATAACACTACTGACTGCCGCTCAAAGCAGTCACTGGTGGTCGAAGTGAAATCCTCTGAATCAGATGTAGATTCTGACTCCAAGAAAGAACTAGAAAGGGGAAGATAGATCATTGACGCGGAACCCAGTGCCACCATTGCTAGCACCAAGCTCCAGCCTGGTGAACCAGATGAGCCAGAAGGAGAGTGCCTCTTCCATTCATAGATGTGGTTAAAAGGCACCCCACTGCACTTCATCATTGATAGAGGTATCCAGAATAACCTCATCTCAGTAGAGGTCGTCGAGCGGTTGGCCCCGCCAACAATGCCGCAACCACAACCCTACACCATTGGATGGCATCACCAAGGAAGCGATCTCCATGTCAGCTGACAATGCCGACTGTCGTATGGCATCAAGCCCTTCAAAGACGAGGTATTGTGTGACGTTTCTCCTCTTGAAGTTTGTAATGTTCTTTTGGGCCAACCTTAATTATGGAAACATCATGTTGTATATGAGTCTAGGCCTCGTAGTGTTATTATTACTTTGAACATGAAATTGAACAGGATACCCAAGGCAGTCCCACCTAGTGTTATTTCCTTGATCTTTGCTAAGCAATGCAGGAAGGCCATCTCTCAGACGGGGAAGTTTGTCATCTTCGTGATTCTCTCTCAGAATAAGAAAAAGATCGCAACCACATCCAGGGTCTCTTCGACTGTCCTCTCCACATAACAGAAGCAAGTAAATAAGGTCATGGAAGAATACTTAGATATCTTCTCCTCAACTACAGGGGTACCTCTGCACTGCCAGATAAAGCACCCCATTGATCTGACCCCCAGTGCACTGCTTCCCAATGGGCCAGTCTATCGTCACTCTTTGTTAGAGAATGAGGAGATCAGGCGATAGATCCAAGAACTGCTTCATAAGGGGCACATCCACCCCAGCTCATCACCTTGCGGCAGCCCAATCATGCTGGTACAGAAGAAAGATGGAACATGGCGAATCTGTATTGATTACCGGGCTATGAATAAAATCACTGTCAGAATCCAGTACCTGATTCCCTGAATCGATGACCTCCTTGATCAACTCACGGGGGAAAATACTTCAGTAAGATTGATCTGAAGTCTGGATACCACTAGGTCCTGATAGAATAGACAGATGTATGGAAGACTGCCTTCAAGTCAAAGGAAGGAATTTTTGAATGGTTGGTCATGCCCTTTGGTTTGACAAATGCTCGAGCCACTTTCATGAGGATGATGTACGATATCCTGCGACCATTCACCAATAATTTTGTAGTGGTGTATCTGGATGAAATTCTAATTTACAACAAGACTTGGGTTGAACACTTGCAACATATTTAGCAGGTTCTTCACACCTTGCGGCAGCACAAGCTATATGCCAACCTGGAAAAATGCTCCTTCGGCATGGACAGGGTCCATTACCTGGGCTACATCATTGATCAACATTGCGTACATGTGGATGCATCCAAGCTCCAAGTCATCCATGACTGGCCAGCCCCAACAACACTCACTGAGCTTCAGAGCTTTTTGGGACTTTCTAATTTCTATCACAGTTTCGTGTTGGTTTTCTCCCATATTGCATGGGTCCTCAGCCAAATAAACATGTGTGGTGGTAAAGAAAAATTTGCGTGGGGTTGGTCCCAACAACAAGCGTTCGATGATTTGAGGCAACACTTGTGCTCAGCCCTAGTACTTTCACTACCAGACCTGCAACATCCCTTTGAGATCGAGACAGATGCTTCAGACTATGCTGTGGGCACCGTTCTCACTCAGCATGACCACCCTGTGGCCTATCATAGTGAGAGACTATCAGATACTGTCTGTAAGTACCCTACTTACGAAAAATAAATGTACTCCATTGTGAAAGCATGATTCTAGTGGAGACATTACATTCTTGGGAAGGAGACAGTCATCCACATTGATCATAAGCCACTCTAGTTCATGTAGACACAGGGTAAATTGTAGAATGACCGCCATCAAAAGTGGTCCACATACTTGCAGCAATTCCACCTCAACATCAAGTATAAAACAGGAAGCACCAATCACGTCATTGATTGCCTCTGTAGACCGCCAGTCACAACACTCACCATGGTGCTAGACTCTTGCGGCCATGACACATCTGGATGGCCCCAACTCTATGAGACAGACCCTGACTTTGCCACCACCTACCAAATGTTGGGTGCACATGCAGTTTTCGATAATTTCCATCTTCGGGATGGGTTGTTGTGTCGTCTGGGCCATATCTATGTTCCATCAAGTGAGTGAGCGAAGATGATCTAGGAATCCCACTACAGTTGGGAGGCAGGACACTTCGGCATCGAAAAGACAATGGTGATGCTACAAAAACATTTCTACTGGCCGAAACTTCGATAGGAGGTCGACATGTATATCACGTCCTACACTACCTGCACTATTGCCAAACCGATCATTGAGAAACACGACCTATACACCCCTCTTCCTACTCCTGACAGGCTATGGGAATCCATCTCAATTTACTACATGTCGGGCCTCCCATCCACCAAGTGGGGAAATGACTGTGTTTTTGTGGTTGTTGATCGCTTTTCTAAGATGGCGATTCTGGTTGCCTACAAGAAGAGCAACACAGTAGAGGCCACTGCCAAGCTCTTATTTGAACGAGTCTGGGTACATTTTGGAATCCCACAAACCATTGTCTCAGATCAGGATAGTTGATTTCTTAGCACACTCTAGTCGAGCCTCTAGTCATTGCTGGACACCAAGCTCACCAAATCCATGGCCTTCCACCCCCAGATAGATGGCCAAACCGAGGTTGTAAATTGAATGATTGTGCATATCCTTCGCATGTATAATTCAAATCACCCTCACACATGGGATGAGAGCCTTCCCTATGTCCAGCATAACTACAACCGAGCCTTGCATAGCTCAATCGGATACAATCCCTTTCAAGTGGGTTTGGGATTCCAACCATTGGGTCCCATAGATGTTTCACTTCCCCTTGCGGTCACCTCGACTGAATCATCTCCTACTCCAACTAAAGCTAACAAAGCCACCCAGTTCATTGACCAGATCCAACACATCCGCCAACAAGTTCAGGATATCCTACAGAAGTCCAATGAAAAGTACAAATAATGCCATGATCAACATCAGGCGTCGCATAAGTTTTAAGTGGGCGACAAAGTTTGGTTGCACTTGCAGAAAGAATGCCTTACAGGACCCCATCAGAATCTTCACCCACTCCGTTATGGATAGTACACAATCACCAAGGCCATGGGGGATAATTCTTTTGAGCTCAACATTCCTCCTTTCCTTGGCCTGCACCCAGTGTTCAACGTGGATCTCCTTTGCCCTTATTTCCCACCGTTATTGGACACCTCAGAAGTAGAAGAACGACTGACACCAATAGAGATCAACCTTAACTGCATACAATAGGAATCCAATGATCATATTGTGGATAGAAAAATCAAGGGTACTCTACAACAAAAGATCCAACTTTATCGAGTCGTCAAAGCAGGGCAGCTCCTACACCAAAGCAAGTGGCTCACCTGAGGCCAAATTCAACAGAAATTTCCTCATCTAATGGGGGAACTCAACGCAATGTATACCATTTCTTCCTAAGGAGGGAGTATTGATCCATATGGATATCGGTGGCCACCCACCTTTTCCAACTGGCTCAAAATTGTTTTCTGACAATTTTGGAAATTTACTATTTTTAGCAGTTTTAACTACCGGGGCCATTTTGAGGGACTAAATGAAGGTTTTTCGATTTTGATCTCCTTAAAAATATCCAATGGCATGGTTGAGCCCCCAGAATGAATCTCCTTGATGATACATTTCCAACAGGCTATCACATGCCTAAAACAGAGATCATATGCAAAAGTTATGAACCTGGGAAGTTGATGTACTAACTTGCCCAAACGGGGCCTACATGACTTTTGGCGCTTCATCTCCTTGGGTTAGGTTTTTGGATGCCTAGGGTTTATGGAATTCTTGATTATTGTAAAAAGGCCTTCAGAGCCTCATTTTTACTTTCTTCTTGTGAATGCGCACTCCCATCACATCTCTTCTCAAAGATAAGCTGCCACCATTCCAACAAGCTTGTTTCCGCTGCATTTTACAGTTTCATCATATTTCGTTATTGAATAGAAATCCAGTTTTACTGTATCTCTGTAATTTTGTGTTAAGAACCTGTTAATAATCTGTATTCATTTCGTTCTGATCACAAAATCTCGATCAGTGGTATTAGAGTGGTCTGCTCCTTGTCGTCTTAATGCATGTCCCAACGAGGTCGGAGTACAAAGAGTTGGGTCTTGAGCTTGTGTATCTTCAGTACAGAAGCTCTCACACACCCAAGTGAACTCCCATGGAAGTAGGAAAGAAAGATGATGGGACAGGAGATTCTTTCAAACTGTTGATTGAGGAATCCCTCACGCAATAGAGGAATGAGATGATGGATAGTTTCACGCAAATCCTTCAGTGACTACCAACAGGCGATGCATCTCTTCGAATGGAGGCGCTACCCCCTTCAAGGTACAAATAAACTTTGATATTCCTATATTTGAAGCTACTAGAAGGGTATTTTTCTGTTCAAAAAATTTCGAATAGAGAAAATATTACTTTTGCGCTCCTCAAATCCATTCCCCATGTCAAAGATTGTTGGGAAACTTTCTCTGAGAAAAAGGAAATAGAGGAAACCTCATTATTTTAAGTCACAACCACCTGGGAATCCTTCAGGGATGTTATTAAGGAACAATACTACCCTGTCAGAAGATATGATGACCTGTATACCAAATGGACCACACTGCGGCAAGAAAGAGACCAAGCAGTGCAAGATTTCAAAAATATCTTCCATAAATTGTGCACCAAGTTGTGTATAAAAGATTCAAAGTGACATCTGGTTCTCAAGTATCACAGTTTCCAACTGGCTCAAAAACAGTTTTCTGACAATTTTGGCAATTTACTATTTTTAGCAGTTTTAACTTCCGGGGCCATTTTGAGGGACTAAATGAAGGTTTTTCGGTATAAATATCCTCAATGATAGATGAAGGAATGAATAAGCACCCAAAATTAATCTCCTCGAATATACCTTTCCAACAGGCTATCACGCGCCTAAAACGAAGATCGTATGAAAAAGTTACGACCCCGGGAAGTTGATGTACTAACTTACCCAAACGGGGCCCACATGACATTTGGCGCTTCATCTCCTAGGGTTAGGTTTTTGGATGCCTAGGGATTTTTTCATTCTTTATTATTGTAAAAGGGCCTTCAGAGCCTCATTGTAACCTTCTTCTTGTGAATGCACACTACCGTCAACTCTCTTCTCAGAGATAAGCCGCCACCATTCCAACAAGCTTGTTTCCGCTGCATTTTACAGTTTCCGCTTATTTCATTATTGAATAGAAATCCAGTGTTAAGCACATGGTAATAATTTGTATTCATTTCTCTCTGCTCATAAAATATGGATCAGTGGTATCAGAGTGGTCTTCTCCTTGTTTTCTTAATGCATGTCCCCAACGAGGTCGGAGTACAAAGAGTTGGGTCTCGAGCTTGTTTCTCTTCAGGACAGAAGCTCTCACACACCCAAGTGACCTCCCATGGAAAGAGAAAAGAAAGATGACAGGACAAGAGATCCTTTCAAACTGTTTATTGAGGAATCCCTCATTCAACAGAGGAACGAGATGATGGATAGTTTCGCGCAAATCCTTCGGCGACTACCAACAGGCGACACATCTTCTTCGAATAGAGGCACCGCCCATTTCAAGGTAAAAATAAACTTTGATATTGTTATATTTGAAGGTCAGATAGACAGAGATGCTCTAGACAAATGGTTGAATCTACTAAGAGGGTATTTTTCTGTTCATAAATTTTCGAATAGAGAAAAGATTACTTTTGCACTTTTCAAAGTTGTTTCCCATGTTAAAGAATTGTGGGAAACTTTCTGTGAGCAAAAGGAAATAGAGGAAACCTCATTATTTTCAGTCACGACCACCTGGGAATCCTTCAGGGATGCTATTAAGGAACAATACTACCCTGTCAGAAGTTATGATGACCTATATACCAAATGGACCACAGTGTGGCAAGAAAGAGACCAAGCAGTGCCAGATTTCAAAAATATTTGTCATACCTTGCGCACCAAGTTGGGTATAAAAGATTCAGAGTGACATCTGGTGCTCAAGTATCATGGTGATCTGCATAGATACATCCAGACTGAAATGGAATTTTTTGACATCTCATCCTTGGGCACGACCTACCGATATGCCGTCAAAATCGAGCAGAAGCTCAAACAAAAGACACGACAATTTGGGCCTGGGAACCCCTCACAACAAAATCCAGGAAAGGGAAGCCCCAACCCACCGAACAAAGGACAGAGAAAATATGGATAGTATTAGGAAAACCAGTACAAGCCACAAGAAAATAAGGACACAGGAAAGACAAAGAAAGATACCGGGAAGTGGTGTGACTTCCATAAGAGCCCTTGGCATAACACTGTTGACTGCTGCTCAAAGCAGTCGTTGGTGGCCGAAGTGAAACCCTATGAATCAGATGCAGATTCTGACTCTGAGACAAAACCAGAAAGGGGAAGACAAATCATTGACATAGAACCTAGTGCCACCATTTCTACCACCAAGCTCCAACCTGGTGAACTAGGCAAGCCAGAAGAAGGAGAGTGCCTCTTCCATTCCTAGATGTTGGTTAAAGGCACCCCACTACACTTCATTGTATATAGAGGTAGCCAGAAGAACCTCATCTCAGTAGAGGTCATTAGGTGGCTGGCCCTGCCAACAACACCGTACCCACAACCCTACACCATTGCATGGCTCTGCCAAGGAAGCGATTTCCACGTCAGCCAACAATGCCGACTGTCATACGACATCAAGCCCTTCAAAGACGAGGTATTGTGTGATGTTTCTCCTCTTGAAGTTTGTGATGTTCTTTTGGGCCAACCTTATTTATGGAAACGTCATGCTGTATATGAGTCTAGGCGTCATAGTGTTATTATTACTTTGAATAAGAAATTGTAGAGGATACCCGAGAAAGTCCCACCTAGTGTTATTTCCTTGATCTCTGCTAAGTAATGCAGGAAGGTCATCTCTCAGATGGGAAAGTTTTTCTTTTTTGTGATTCACTCTCAAAATAAGCGAAAGATCGTAGCCACATCCAGGGTCTCTGCGGCCGACCTCTCCACACAGTAGAAGCAAGTAGATAAGGTTGTAGAAGAATACTCATATATCTTTTCATCACCTACAGGGGTACCTCTATACTGCCAGGTCAAGCACCTCCTCGATCTAAACACCGACGCATCGCTGCCCAATGGGCTAGTCTATCATTACTCTTTGTTAGAGAATGAGGAGATCAAGTGATAGATCTAAGAACTACTCCACAAGGGGCACGTCCTCCCCATCTCATCACCTTGCGGGAGCCCAATCTTGCTGGTATAGAAGAAATATTGAACCTGGCGACTCTGTATTGAATACCGGGCTCTGAATAAAATCACTTTCAGAAACCGGTACCCGATTCCATGAATCGATGACCTCCTTGATCAACTCATGGGGGATAAATATTTCAGTAAGAATGATATGAAATCTGGCTACCATCAGGTTCCGATAGAACAGACAGATGTATGGAAGACCGCCTTCAAGTCAAAGGAAGGACTTTTTGAATGGTTGGTCATGCCCTTTGGTTTGAGAAATACTCCATCCGCTTTCATGAGAATGATGGATGATATCCTGCGATCGTTCACCCATACTTTTGTAGTGGTGTATCTGGATGACATTCTAATTTACAGCAAGACTTGGGCCTAGCAATTGCAGCATATTCAGTAGGTTCTTCACACCCTGCAACATCAAAAGCTATATGCCAACCTGGAAAAATGCTCCTTCGGCATGGACAGGGTCCATTACCCAGGATACATCATTGATCAACATTGCGTACATGTGGATGCATCCAAGGTCCAAGTCATCCATGACTAGCCAGCCCCAAAAAAACTCACTGAGCTTCAGAGCTTCTTGGGACTTTCTAATTTCTACCGCAGTTTCATGTTGGTTTTCTCCCATATTGCATGGGCCCTCAACCAAATAAACATGGGTGGTGGTAAAGAAAAATTTGCATGGGGTTGGTCCCAACAACAAGCGTTCGATGATTTGAAGCAATGCTTGTGCTCAGCCCTAGTACTTTTACTACCAAACCTGCAACATCCCTTTGAGATTGAGACAGATGGTTCAGACTATGATGTGGGCACCGTTCTCACTAAGCACGGCCACCCCGTGGCCTATCATAGTGAGACACTATCAGATACTGTCCGTAAGTACCCTACTTATGGAAAATAAATGTACTCCATTGTGCAAGCATGCCACTAGTGGAGACATTACATTATTGGGAAGGAGACAGTCATCCACACTAATCATAAGCCACTGCAATTCATGCAGACACAGGGAAAATTGCAGAATGACCGCCATCAAAAGTGGTCCACATACTTGCAGCAATTCCACCTCAACATCAAGTATAAAATAGGAAGCACCAATCACGTCGCTGATTTCCTTAGCAGACCGCCAGTTGCGGCACTCACCACGATGATAGACTCTTGCGACCATGAGACATCTGTATGGCCTCAACACTATGAGATAGACCCTGACTTCTCCACCACCTACCAAATGTTGGGTGCAAATGCAGTTGTCGATAATTTCCATCTTCAAGATGGGTTGTTGTGTCGTCTGGGCCATATCTGTGTTCCATCAAGTGAGTGAGAAAATATGATCTGGGAAGCCCACTATAGTCATGTGGCAGGACACTTTGGCATCGAAAAGACAGTGGCGATGCTACATAAACATTTCTACTGCCCAAAACTTCGAGAGGAGGTCGACAAGTATATCAAGTCCTGCACTGCCTGCGCTATTGCCAAACCGACCACTAAGAAATAGGGCCTATACACCCCTCTTCCTAATCCTGACAGGCCATGGGAATCCATCTCAATGGACTACATGTTGGGCCTCCCATCCACCAAGTGGGGAAATGAATGTGTTTTTGTGGTTGTTGATCACTTTTCTAAGATGGCGATTCTGGTTGCCTGCAAGAAGAGCATCACAATAGAGGCCACTGCCAAGATTTTCTATGGAAGAGTCTGGGTACATTTTGGAATCCCACAAACAATTGTCTCAGATTAGGATAGTCAATTTCTCAGCACATTCTAGTCAAGCCTCTGGTCATTGTTGGACACCAAGCTCACCAAATCCATGACCTTCCACCCCCAAACAGATGGCCAAACCGAGGTTGTAAATCGAATGATTTTGCACATCCTTCGCATGTATAATTCAAAGCACCCTTGCACATGGGATGAGAGCCTTCCCTATATCCAACATACCTACAACCGAGCCTTGCATAACTCAACCGACCACAACACCTTTCAAGTGGGGTTGGGATTCCAACCATTGGGTCCCATAGATGTTGCACTTCCCCTTGCGGTTACCTCGACTGACTCATCTCCTGCTCCAACTGAAGCTGACAAATCCACTCGGTTCATTGAGAGGATCCAACACATCTGCCAACAGGTTCAGGATATCCTACAGAAGTCCAATGACAAGTACAAACAATGCCATGATCAACATCGGGTGCCACATAAGTTTCAGGTGGGCGACAAAGTTTGGTTGCACTTGCAGAAAGAACACCTTACAGGACCCCATCGAAATCTTTTCCCACTCCATTATGGACCATACACTATCACCAATGCCATGGGGGATAATTCTTTTGAGCTCAACATTGCTCCTTTCCTTGGCCTACACCCAGTGTTCAATGTGGATCTGCTTCGCCCTTATTTCCCACCATCATTGGACACATCAGAAGTAGCAGAACAAATGAAACCAACAGAGCTCAACCCCGACTACATACAACAATTATCCAATGATCATATTGTGGACAGACAGATCAAGCTCACTCGAAAACAAATGATCCAACTTTATCGAGTCGTCAAAGCAGGGCAACTCCTGCACCAAGGCAAGTGGCTCACCCGAGGCCAAATTCAGCAGAAATTTCCTCATCTAATGGGGGACCTCAACGCAATGGATACCATTTCATCATAAGGAGGGATTATTGATCCATATTGATATCGGTGGCCACCCACCTTTTCCAACTGGCTCAAAACAGTTTTCTGACAATTTTGGCAATTTACTATTTTTAGTAGTTTTAACTTCCGGGGCCATTTTGAGGGACTAAATAAAGGATTTTCGGTATAAATATCCTCAATGATAGACGAAGGAATGATTGAGCACCCAAAATTAATATCCTCGACTATACCTTTCCAACGGGCTATCACACGCCTAAAACGAAGATCGTATGCAAAAGTTACGACCCCGGGAAGTTGATGTACTAACTTACCCAAACGGGGCCCACATGACTTTTGGCGCTTCATCTCCTAGGGTTAGGTTTTTGGATGCCTAGGGTTTTTGGCATTCTGTATTATTGTAAAAGGGCCTTCAGAGCCTCATTGTAACCTTCTTCTTGTGAATGCACACTACCGTCACATCTCTTCTCAGAGATAAGCCGCCACCATTCCAACAAGCTTGTTTCCGCTGCATTTTACAGTTTCCTCTTATTTCATTATTGAATAGAAATCCAGTTTTACTGTATCTCTGTTATTTTGTGTTAAGCACATGGTAATAATTTGTATTCATTTCTCTCTGCTCATAAAATCCGGATCAGTGGTATCAGAGCGGTCTTCTCCTTGTCGTCTTAATGCATGTCCCCAACGAGGTCGGAGTACAAAGAGTTGGGTCTCGAGCTTGTTTCTCTTCAGGACAGAAGCTCTCGCACGCCCAAGTGACCTCCCATGGCAGGAGAAAAGAAATATGACATGACAAGATATCCTTTCAAACTGTTTATTGAGGAAGCCCTCAAGCAACAGAGGAACGAGATGATGGATAGTTTCGTGCAAATCCTTCGGCGACTACCATCAGGCGACGCATCTTCTTCGAACAGAGGCACCGCCCATTTCAAGGTACAAATAAAATTTGATATTCTTATATTTGAAGGTCAGATAGATGGAGATGCTCTAGACAAGTGGTTGAATCTACTAACAGAGTATTTTTCTGTTCATAAATTTTCGAATAGAGAAAAGATTACTTTTGCACTCCTCAAAGTTGTTCCCCATGTTAAAGAATTGTGGGAAACTTTCTGTGAGCAAAAGGAAGAAGAGGAAACCTCATTATTTTCAATCACAACCACCTGGGAATCCTTCAAGGATGATATTAAGGAACAATACTACCATGTTAGAAGTTATGACGACCTGTATACCAAATGGACCACACTGCGGCAAGAAAGAGACCAAGCAGTGCCAGATTTCGAAAATATCTGTCATACCTTGCGCACCAAGTTGGGTATAAAAGATTCAGAGTGACATTTGGTGCTCAAGTATCATGGTGCTCTGCATAGATACATCCAGAATGAAATGGAATTTTTGGACATCTCATCCTTGGGCGCGGCCTACCGATATGCTGTCAAAATCGAGTAGAAGCTCAAACAAAAGATGCATAAATTTGGGCCTTGGAACCCCTCACAACAAAAGACAGAAAAAGGTGGCCCCAACCCACCGAAAAAAGGACAGAGCAAAGATGGACAATATCAGGAAAACTAGTACAAGCTGCATGCAAAGAAGGACACAGGAAAGACAAAGAAAGATACCGGGAAGTGGTGCAGCTTCCATATGATCCCTTGGCATAACACTGCTGAATGTCACTCAAAGAAGTCGCTAGTGGTTGAAGTGAAAGCCTATGAATCATATGTGGATTCTGACTTCGAGACACAACCAGAAAGGGGAAAATGGATCATTGACACAGAACCCAGTGCCACCGTTGATATCACCAAGCTCCATCCTGGTGAACCATATGAGCGAGAAGAAGGAGAGTGCCTCTTCCATTCACAGATGTGGGTAAACGGCACCCCCCTACACTTCATCATTGATAGCAGTATCCAGAAGAACCTCATCTCAACAGAGGTCATCAAACGGCTAGCCCTGCCAACAACACCGCACCCACAACCCTACACCATTGGATGGGTCCGCCAAGGAAGCGATCTCCGCTTCAACCAACATTGCCGACTGTCGTACAACATCAAGCCCTTCAAAGACGAGTTATTGTGTGATGTTTCTCCTCTCAAAGTTTGTGATGTTCTTTTGGGCCAACCTTATTTATGGAAACATCATGTTGTATATGAGTCTAGGCCTCGTAGTGTTATTATTACTTTGAACAGGAAATTGTACAGGATACTCGAGGCAGTCCCACCTAGT
>ML783939.1:620671-680985 GCA_009831015.1 Picea engelmannii | reverse complement strand
GTGGACAGACAGATCAAGGGAACTCGACAACAAAGGATCCAACTTTATCGAGTCGTCAAAGCAGGGCAGCTCCTGCACCAAGGCAAGTGGCTCACCCGGGGCCAAATTCAGCAGAAATTTCCTCATCTAATGGGGGACCTCAATGCAATGGATACCATTGATTCCTAATGAGGGATAATTTATCCACATGGATATAGGTGGCCACCCACCTTTTCCAATTGGCTCAAAACAATTTTCTGACAATTTTGCCAATTTACTATTTTTAGCAGTTTTAACTTTCGGGGCCATTTTGAGGGACTAAATGAAGGTTTTTGAGTATCGAGCTCTCTAAAGATAGTTGAAGGAATGATTGAGCCCCAAAAATGAATCTCCCTAATGATACCTTTCCAACGGGTGATCACACGCCTAAAACGGAGATCGTATGCAAAAGTTACGACCCCGAGAAGTTGATGTACTAACTTACCCAAACGGGGCCCACATGACTTTTGGCGCTTCATATCCTAGGGTTAGGTTTTTGGATGCCTAGATTTTTGGCATTCTTGTTTATTGTAAAAATGCCTTCATAGACTCATTGTAACCTTCTTCTTGCGAATGCACGCTGTCGTCACATCTCTTCTCAGAGATAAGCCGCCACCATTCCAACAAACTTGTTTCCGCTGCATTTTGCAGTTTCAACTTATTTCGTTATTGAATAGAAATCCAGTTTTACTGTATCTCTGTTATTTTTTGTTAAGAATCTATTAATAATCTATATTCATTATGTTCTTCTCATATAATTTTTATCAGTGGTATCAGAGTGGTCTGCTCCTTGTCGTCTTAATGCATGTCCCCAACGAGGTCGGAGTATAAAGAGTTGGGTCTCAAGCTTGTTTCTCTTGATGACAGAAGCTCTCGCACACCCATGCAACCTCCCATGTAAGGAGAAAATAAATATGGTGAGACATGATATCCTTTCAAACTATTGATTGAGGAATCCCTCACGCAACAGAGGAACGAGATGATGGATAGTTTCGTGCAAATCCTTCGGCGACTACCAACAGACGACACATCTTCTTTGAACGGAGGCACCACCCCCTTCAAGGTACAAATAAACTTTGATATTCCTATATTTGAAGGTTAGATAGACGCAGATGCTGTAGACAAGTGGTTGAATCTACTAGAAGGGTATTTTTTTGTTCATAAATTTTCGAATAGAGAAAAGATTACTTTTGCGCTCCTCAAAGTCGTTTCCCATGTCAAAGATTGGTGGGAAACTTTCTATGAGAAAAAGGAAATAGAGGAAGCCTCATTATTTTCAATCATGACCACCTGGGAATCCTCCAGGGATGCTATTAAGGAACAATACTACCATGTCAGAAGTTATAACGACCTGTATACCAAATGGACCACACTGCAGCAAGAAAGAGACCAAGCAGTTCCAAATTTCACAAATATATTCCATACCTTGCACACCAAGTTGGGTATCAAATATTCAGTGTGACATCTGGTGCTCTGCATAGATACATCTAGACCGAAATGAAATTTCTGGACATCTCATCCTTGTGCGTGACCTACCGATATGCTGTCAAAATCGAGAAAAAGCTCAAACAAAAGAAGCGACAATTTGGGCCTGGGAACCCCTCACAACAAAATCCAAGAAAGGGTGGCCACAACCCACCGAACAAAGGACAGAGCAAAGATGGACAGTATCAGGACAACCAGTACAAGCTACAAGCAAAGAAGGGCACTGGAAAAATAAATAAATATACCAGGAAGTGGTGTGACTTCCATAACATCCCTTGGAATAACACTGTTGACTGCCGCTCAAAGCAGTCACTGGTGGCCGAAGTGAAATCCTTTGAATTAGATGAAAATTATGACTCTGAGATAGAACTAGAAAGGGGAATACAGATCATTGACATGGAACCTAGTGCCATCGTTGCTACCACCAAACTCCAACCTGGTGAACCAGACAAGCCAGAAGAAGGAGAGTGCCTCTTCCATTCACAGATGTGGGTAAAAGGCACCCCGTTGCACTTCATCGTTAATAGTAGTATCCAGAAGAACCTCATCTCAACAAAGGTTTTCAAGTGGCTAGCCCTTCCAACAATTCCACACCCACAACCCTACACCACTGGATGGCTCCGCCAAGGAAGTGTTCTCCATGTCAGCCAATAGTGCCGACTGTTGTACAACATCAAGCCCTTCAAGGATGAGGTATTGTTTGATGTTGCTCCTTTTGAAGTTTGTGATGTTCTTTTGGGACAACCTTATTTATGGAAACGTCATGTTGTATATGAGTCTAGGCCTCATAGTGTTATTATTACTTTGAACATGAAATTATACAGGATACCCGAGGCAGTCCCACCTAGTGTTATTTCCTTGATCTCTGCTAAGCAATGCAGGAAGGTCATCTCTCAGACGGGGAAGTTTTTCTTCTTCGTGATCAAAAGGAAATAGAGGAAACCTCATTATTTTAAGTCACGACCACCTGGGAGTCCTTTAGGGATGTTATTAATGAACAATACTACCCTGTCGGAAGTTATGACGAATTGTATACCAAATGGACCACACTGCGGCAAGAAAGAGACCAAGCAGTGCCAGATTTCACAAATATCTTCGATACCTTGCGCACCAAGTTGGGTATCAAATATTTAGAGAGACATCTGGTGCTCAAGTATCATGGTGCTCTGCATAGATACATCCATAACAAAATGGAATTTTTATACATCTCATCCTTGGGCGCCGCTTACCGATATGCCGTCAAAATCGAGCATAAGCTCAAACAAAAGATGCGAAAATTTGGGCCTGGGAACCCATCACAACAAAAGCTAGGAAAGGGCAACCCCAACCCATCGAACAAAGGACAGAGAAAATATGGATAGTATCAGGACAACCAGTACAAGCCGCAAGCAAATAAGGACACCGAAAACACAAAGAAAGATACTAGGAAGTGGTGCGACTTCCATTAGAGCCCTTGGCATAACACTGTTGACTGCCAGAAGATCCTCATCTCTATAGAGGTCGTCAAGCAGCTGGCCCTACCAACAACGCCGCACCCACAACCCTACACCATTGGATGGCTCTACCAAGGAAGTGATCTCCGCATCAACCAATAGTGTCGACTGTTGTATGACATGAAGCCCTTCAAAGACGAGGTATTGTGTGATTTTTCTCCTCTCAAAGTTTGTGATGTTCTTTTGGGACAACCTTATTTGTGGAAACTTCATGTTGTATATGAGTCTAGTCCTCGTGGTGTTATTATTACTTTGAATAGGAAATTGTACAGGATACCCGAGGTAGTCCCACCTAGTGTGATTTCCTTGATCTCTGCAAAGGAATGTAGGAAGGTCATATCTCAGATGGGGAAGTTTGTCTTCTTCGTGATTCGCTCTCAGAATAAGCGAAATATCGCATCCAGATCCAGGCTCTCTGCGGTTGACCTCTCCACATTGCAGAAGCAAGTAGATAAGGTCATGGAAGAATACTCAGATATCTTCTCCTCACCTACAGAGGTACCTCTGCACTGCCAGGTCAAGCACCCGATCGATTTGACCCCCGATGAACCGCTGCCCAATGGGTCAGTCTATCATCACTCTTTGTTAGAGAATGAGGAGATCAAGTGAC
The DNA here is from genome assembly GCA_009831015.1 of Picea engelmannii. NCBI lineage: Eukaryota > Viridiplantae > Streptophyta > Pinopsida > Pinales > Pinaceae > Picea > Picea engelmannii. Next base: position 677,379 of record ML783939.1, on the reverse strand, counting down.
AGATCCAAGAAATTCTCCACATGGGGCACATCCGCCCCAACTCATCACCTTGAGGGCGCCAAATCATGTTGGTACAGAATAAAGATGGAACCTAGTGACTCTGTATTGATTACCGATCTCTGAATAAAATCACTGTCAGAAACCAATACCCAATTCCCCGAATCGATAACCTCCTTGATCAACTCATGGGGGCCAAATACTTCAGTAATATGATGGAATATATCCTGCGACCATTCACCAATACTTTGGTAGTGGTGTATCTCAATGACATTCTAATTTACAACAAGACTTGGGCCGAACTCTTGCAGCATATTCAACAGGCTCTTCACACCCTGCGACAGCAAAAGCTATAAGACAACCTAGAAAAATGCTCCTTTGGCATGGACAGGGTCCATTACCTGGGCTACATCATTGATCAACATGACATACATGTGGATCCAACCAAGATCCAAGTCATCCGTGACTGGCTAGCCCCAACAACACTCACTGAGGTTCAAAGCTTCTTGGGACTTGCTAATTTCTACCGTAGGTTCGTGTTGGGTTTCTCCCATATTGCATGGTCCCTTAGCCAAATAAACAAGGGTGGTGGTAAGGCAAAATTTGCGTGGGGTCGGTCCCAACAACAAGCGTTCGATGATTTGAAGCAACGCTTGTGCTCAGCCCCAGTACTTTCACTACCGGACCTGCAACATCCCTTTGAGATCGAGACAGATGCTTGAGAGTATGCTGTGGGCACCATTCTCACTCAACACGACCACCCCGTGGCCTATCATAGTGAGAAACTATCAGATACTATCCGTAAATACTCTACTTACGAAAAAGAAATGTACTCCATTGTGCAAGCATGCCGCCAGTGGAGACATTACATTCTTGGGAAGGTGTTACACATTATTTTCGTCATCCCTATGACCATTAATGATGTGAGCCTATCTGTTTCCTTCAGAGCGGTCAGTGGCCTGTGTTCCTGAAGAAAGAAGGGAGAAGAATTTTTTCTGACAGAAGAAGTTTCATTCTCCTTTGGAAAAACCCTATTAAAGAATATGTTCACAGGTTTCTATATAGGCAGGGTGCGAGAATGCTTGATTATCGTAGGCTACACCATAGTTGGGTTGCGAGAAGTTCGCAGGTTTCTCTATAAGCAGGGTGCGAGAAATCTCATACATGGGAAAAACAAGCATCTTCTCTATGCTTCTAGAAAGAGAAACTTCCATGGTGAGTTGGCATCTGAATGGTTTGGATCTTACTCGCTTTCATGATTTAGTGGGATCATCCTAACCTCCTCACCTTATCCTCTTCAACTTATAAAAGGAGAGGAGCTCTCATGGAGAAAGTTAGTGGTTTTTGGCTTGGGATTGTTAGCTTGGTTAGAGTGGCTTTGAGATTTTCTTTGTCAAGATAGATTGTGAGTAGCTATCAGATCCATGGTCTCAAAATCCTTGGAGCAAGAAGTGTGTGGGGAACAAAAGACAGTCGGAAGGGACCTTACGACATCAAGGCCATGGTTGTAATATTTCTTTCACATTTAATATGATATAGTAATATGATTCTTTCCTATAAAACTTCTTGTGTTTTATTGTATGATTCCTTGATCGCATACATAGGTTTATATTGAGTTTATGCTATTACTATCACTTTGGTTGGTTGCGTTCTTTTGAAGGATCATCATTGTATGAGCATTGGAATGGAGCTAGGATGGCGATGGTGAGAGGAAGTGGATTTTAAATGGTATGTCACCTATCCCTCTTTAGTTAGTAAATTCAATATGTAAAACTCAAGGAAAGCATCATGTTCTGGTGTGTTTTGTTCTAGATCTAGGTGGATCTAGGGAGATCAATTAGTGTCTGCACCTGTCGATTTATCCAATAAGAAAATTGGCGACTCCACTGGGGAACAAATTGTTTCCTAGTTAATTTAGTTTCCATTGATTTGATTGCTTGATTTATGGTCTCTGAGTCTGTGGGAGATCCATCTAGACTCTCTGGATCTGAAAGTTCACTCAAAATTTTTGTCCCTTTTCCATTTTTTTCTTGATTACAAACCTTCTCGCATTGTACCTCTCTGTGGCCTGTGAGAATCATTGATTTTCTCGCCCTACTGTTCAGTTCAGTGTGACCTTCTTGCACCCTGCTTGTATCTAGACTGCGAGAATCCCTAATTCTCGCACTGTACCCCACTACCAAGCTATGAACTCATTTGTAAAAGTTTTGGATTAGGTCTTCCTGTATTTTTGATGCCCAGTTTTGCTTTGATCAGCTGGATTGAACTTTTGGAGCCTATATTGATCTGTTTACAGTCTGCTTGACATTCTTTGAGTTGCTTTTATCCATATTTTCTTTGTTTGGTTTTGAAGGATTAGTCTCTTGCTTTGAGTGTCTTTCAATTACAAAGCGTGTGTTTTCTTTAAAATTGTTTAGGGAAAGATCATATTTCTTCTGAATAGTTTACTTTAAAAGAAAACTTTTAGTTTGGGTTTCTTTGATTTAACAAAGTTTATTATTGCTTTTATTGAAATTTTTGAAACAAAAAGATTTAATTTCTTTCTTTATATTAGATTGGGGGCATCCTTACACTTGAAGTAGCGAAATTTCATGATTCTTGGCATTTTTTGGTCTTAAATTCCGAAATTTGTTTGGCCATGAATCGTGCATTGGTGTACAATACCTTTTTCTCATTTCTTGAGAATCTTTATATTGATGAGTTTAATAAATTTTGGGACGTTGTGCATATGGGTATGATAAATGTTTTCACCTTCTCGTAACATAGCTTTCATCGAAATGAAAATATTGCATCTTCACCTCTTTGCATAAATTTCGAGTCGGTCAAAACACCATATTGTCAACGCCATTTTCCTCTTGAGTAATAACAACCATAAAATAAAGCGCTTATAAAAATTGATTAGACATTTTTATGTTTTATGGTAGTAAACCTACATTAGACTAGTCGTAGAGATTTGGAATAGGTGTGAAAGATAACTTTCCAAAGCTGCAAATAAACATAGTATCTTGTGATAGGGAGAGTTAAATCCACTTACTACATTTTGTCTTGGGAATCTCTTCTAACACAAGGGTCAATCACGAGGTCGCATTGATACTGGCAGAGTTACTCACCCTGCTTTGTTGGTATTGGTGTAGAGATTACGTGTATTATGGGGGTCGCTTGAGAGGTATACCCACAATGATGAGTGGAAGCCTTTCAAGTTGATTTCGAGCTAGATACCCTTCCCTTGCGTGTGGATCAGACTGTCAACTATTTCTCCAGGCATCACTGTAGTGATTGGTAACCTTAGTGGTTTGTCTCTTTAGGGTCTTTACACAAGGTGATTGTGGAGGGGCAAGTCTTCATGGTACCTGGAATCGACGTTGGCAAAACTCACTCGGGCTCCTTGGAGGGTATACCGACGATTATGTGTGGGAGATTGCACCAGGGTGTAAGTTCGTTAAGCAGGTCATCAATGTAACTTTTCCATCCGCTCTATCTCAGCCCCTTCTTACTTTGTTCCCGCGATGTTGGATTTCATCACCAACTAGTGAGCTCATATCGAGAAGATTTTTTTTTCTTGCTTGCTTACTATATTTTTAGCGTGTGTTGTTTGTTTTCCCTAGTAGACTCTAGGTTGGATTTTTGTTTTAATGGCGTCAGTTCCTGAAACGTCCAATGAAGGAACCCCTTTTCCAGGGGAACCTTTTATTTTTCCTTCTTACAGAAACATTGGTTTCCCTCACATCGTTACTTTGAGCCTTCTAGGTCTCACAATTGGATTATCGGTATGGTTTTTTTCCTCTTAGGTAATCCCGAATGTAGTTAGTTCTTCAGTCGCAAGCACTTCCCCCCAAGAGCATCAACCTCATGTTGATCCTTCACCTTTTTCACCAGTAAGGTCTTCTTCACCTTATTCACTTGCAAGCTCTTCTCCCATTTCATCTTCTTCGTTGAGTGAAACTCTGAAGCTAGTAACCCAGTGAATAAGAAGAATAAGAAAATGAATAATAAGAAGAACAAAAATAAGCAAGGATCAAAACCTCCAACCACCGCTAAACATCTTGGAAAAAACCAGTTACTATTAATCATGTTGGGAGTGTTGATGAAGTCAAGATCACCAAAACAACTCATAAGCCCAAGTACCCTTGCAGGATTTGTAAGGGTAGCCATATTCTTAAGGATTTCCCTGGTCTATCCAAGGTTATATAAGTATGGTCTACACACCCTGACCAACCCATGTCATCAACCTCTGAACAACATGTTGATGACCTCCCTTCAACAAGTCATGATACCCTTGGGAAGAAGAAAAGTTGAGTCAAGTTCTCGTGTATGTTATGCAAAATGAGTCATCTAACTCACCTTTTCCCTCGTATGGAAAAATCCTTGAAATTACTGATAGACATGATTGTTTCATAGCCTCAATTTCCAGTTTCTTATCATAAGTTTTCTCTCAACCCCCCTGTAGTTGATGGAATGATCACTCCGGACCCGTCGCCAATCAATCTGATTGATCATGTCGTCAATCTGGTCACGTCCTTAATTGAACTAGTTGACAAAGTGGTTGATCCGATACCATCCTCGGTCAATCCTACTCTCCCCTCAGAGAGTGAAACTAAAGCGGTCGATCCGATCCCATCCTCGATCGATCCCACTCTCCCGTTAAAGAGTGTCACCCAAGTGGTCGAACCGTTTCCACCTGTCGACCCCATTCTCCCCTTGGAGAATGCAACCCACATGGTTGATCTGATCTCATCATCGGTAGATCCTACTCTCCCGCTAGAGAGTAAACCCGATACTGCTTACATTTTTCTCGTTGATACAGACTCTGTCGTGTTGGGGGGTATTCCTCCTTCTCCCGTGAAACCCCCTCCAAGTAATGAGGCCATCCTTTTTAATTGGGGTGTGATAACTGGACCTCGTATTCCCTCTCACATTCCCTTCCAGATTACAGTGCAAGTTTGTGGTCGGGACATTCCTTAGACGTTGATAGATGAATGTGCATCCGTTAGTATTTTGTCCTCTTTTGCTTGGCAAGCTTTGGGTTTTCCTCAGCTTGCACCGGTTACGTAGAATCTGTTAGCTTTTAACAGAAGAACCAGTCAACCTTTAGGGACCCTTCCTCAGTTTCCTGTAACTTTGGATGGGAAAATTGTCTTTATTGATGTCATGGTTGTCCAAGACCCCTTGGATTTTGCTTTACTGCTTGGGCGAGATTATGTCTATGCCATGAAAGCTATTGTGTCTACTCTTTTTCATGTGATATCTTTCCCTCATGATGGATGAGTTGTGACTGTTGATCAACTTTCATTCATTGACCCTGACTGTATTACTTCCCTAAATGGTTCTTATATGCAGACGGTATCGCCCCCATCACAGGTCAATTATGTGGCGTTGTCTCCCATGGCTTCAACTTTTGGTGACTTAGATCTGGTAGTTGACATGGTTATCTCTTCGATAGGGTATTTATAGCCTGATCTCCTTACCCCTGTCGCAACCCTCGACATGTGTTCCTTCAGTCTAGTGAAGATCTTTTGGAAGCCATGACTGAGATTTGTCCCTTGACATGGTATCCTTTTGGAGAATTGTCCTCCTGGAATACATGATCAATAAGAGAGTCGAGGATGGTTTTTGTGTCTCTGAGGCAACCTTGTTAAAAAATGAAACAGAGGTGTTTGAGCATGATTTTTTGATTTCAAACTCATTTAAAAATGAAACCAACCTCAAGCATGATTTTCTGATTTCAAGCTCGTTAAAAAATGAAAGCAGCTACGAGGATAGTTTTTTCGTCTCTGTGGAAACCTCATTAAAAAATGAAATAGAGGTTATGAGCATAGTTCTTATTTCTGTGTCAAGCTCATTAAAAAATGAAATAGCTTTCCCCCTCTCTATTCAAGTCAAGTCCCTCGTCTAGTATTTGAAGTGTCATTTCATTCTCCTTTGCAGTTGGATGAAACGAATCTTGGGGGGCATTTGGCTTTGACCTTTGGACTTCATGCTGAAGTTAAATTTTTATCTTCTTAAGCTGGGGGCTAAGTACCAACCATGCGAATTCGTGGATAATGCATTGGGAAGTTCAAGCATAGTTTTTACTTTGGTTCAATCTTGTGTAAAAATGAAACCACCTACCTCAAGAATAGTTTTCCACTGGTTCAAGCTTGTGTAAATATGAAACCAGGTCCAAGCATAGTTTAGTTTAGTTTTTAAGATTGTGTAAAAATAAAATCTATCCCAAGCATAGTTTTGTTTTGTTTTAAAGCTTGCGTAAAAATGAAAACAATTCCGAGCTTAGTCTTTGTTCTTTATCATGCTTGTAAATACATAAGAATAAGTTACCAAGCTTAGTCTTTGTTCTTTCTCATGCTGGTAAATATGTGAGAATGAAACCGAGTATACTTTTATCACTTTTTCAGAATCCTAAAGGTTATACAAAAAAGGAACCCACTGGAGTTCCCTTTAAGCTCTTTTCAGACTCTCTAAACATGAAAATATTATCGAGCAATCTTGTTCTTTTCATGCTCATTAAAGTATTTGAAGAAAATGTCTGTTGAGCAATAGTTTATCTATTTTTCGGTCTCAACAAACTACTTTACAAAAAAGGAACTGAGAGATTTCTCTTTAAGTGTTTTTCAGACTCTCAAAACATGAAAAACCCCCAATTTTTCTATCCATGGACTTGTTAAACAAACATCGAAAGACCCACAATGGGTTCGAACCACTCATTCCTAGGGTTCGTTAAACATACTTAGAGGGACTCATACGAAGGATGAGCTTACATTACAAGCATATGTTATCCTCCTCAAGCTTGCATAAAAATAAAGAGATACTCGCCAGAAATGGTGGGGGAAAATTGGGAAAGAAATGTGTCTAAACCTGTATTTCATGGAAGAGTCACTTTTGAGCATGAAACCCTTTTACTCGCCTTGCGTCTAGGTCAGAAAATCCGCTTGTCTCTTGATCATACTCCTTTATAAGATTACAAATTGGTCTGTGATCCCTGTTGTTGAGTCAGTGTTTCCAAGATAGTTGTCGTGTCGTCAATATGTTCAAAATGAAGTTCAACCTGGAAAGCCTTCTATTGCGTTGGCCATTTCTGCAGTCTTTAAGCCTTCTATTGCATTGACCATCCTCGAGTCAGTCCTAAATCACTTGTTACTCTGATCTACTTCAAATCTTGTTACCCGTTTCATGTCATTGATGTGGGATATATTAAGGCCCTCCTATGATGAGTCTTTTCCCGTCGAATTCAACTCATTATCCAAGAATTAGACTTAGAAACTAATTGGTACCTTGGAACTTGCATGCCTCAATGGCATGTTTCATCACTTTCAACAGTGGGTTTTCATTATTGACCCCTGATCGGGAGATTTCGTCGAGTGTTCGACTTCAACTCATTAATTCACATTTGTTGGATTGTACTAGTGTACCTTGGGAGTCATTGACATTAATGGTGATTTCCCTCGTGCTTATTAACGATATACGCTAATGACCGGTAATCAAGTGGTTTCTACCATGTTCGACTTCGACACATGTATTCGCATGGTTAGATTCATACTTAGAGTGGTGGAGATGAAGACCCTGGATCTTTTCTAACAGATTCAGGTTGCGTTGGAGTATATTCAGTTTGTACTGTTGCATAGATCCACATTGTATGTATGGTGGCTATGTTCAAATTTGAATCTTTAAACACATAGATCCACAATGTATTTTTGGTGGCTATGTTCAGATTTGAGTCATATTGGTATGGATCCACAGTGTGTGTTTGGTGGCCATGACCTGTATTACTTGACATGGATCTTCGCATGTCGAGATTTATGCTCTGAGTCATTTGTATTCTGAGTATGGGAATGCCCACCTCAGTGATGATATATTATTATACTTTATTTCCTTGTTTGATGGCAGGTTTCCGATCGACTGTTTCTTGTTCCCTATACACACTCAATAAAGTATTTCAGCTATCACTCGGTTCTAACTTCATACTTTGGGGGGTTCTCTGTTACAAATTATTTTCGTCATCCCTATGACTGTTAATGATGTAAACCTATCTGTTGCCTTTAGAGGGGTCAGTGGCCTGAGTTCTTGAAGAAAGAAGGGAGAAGAACTTTTCCTGAGAGAAGAAGTTGAATTCTCCTTTGGAAAAACCCTATTAAAGAGGATGTTCGCAGGTTGCTATATAGGCAGGGTGCGAGAATGCCTGATTCTCGCAGGTTGCACCATAGCTGGGTTGCGAGAAGTTCGTAGGTTTTCTCTATAAGCAGGGTGCGAGAATGCTTATGCGTGGGAAAAACGAGCATCTTCTTTATGATTCTAGAAGGAGAAACTTCCATGGTGAGGTGGCATCCAAATGGTTTGGATATTACTCGCTTTCATGATTTAGTGGGATCATCCTAACCTCCTCACCTTATCCTCTTCAACTTATAAAAGGAGAGGATCTCTCATGGAGAAAGTTAGTGGTTTTTGGCTTGGGATTGTTAGCTTGGTTAGAGTGGCTTTGAGATTTTCTTTGTCAATATAGATTGTGAGTAGCTATCAGACCCATGGTCTCAAAATCCTTGGATAAAGAAGTGTGTGGGGAATGAAGGACAGTCGGAAGGGACCTTACGACATCAAGGCCATGGTTGTAATCTCTCTTTCACATTAAATATGATACAGTAATATGATTCTTTCCTATAAAAATTGTTGTGGTATTGCCAAACCGACCACTGAGAAACAGGGCCTATACACCCCTCTTCCTACTTCTAACAGGCCATGGGAATCCATCTCAATGGACTACATGTCGGGCCTGCCATCCACCAAGCGGGGAAATGACTGTGTTTTTGTGGTTGTTGATCGGTTTTCTAAGATGGCGATTTTGCTTGCCTACAAGAAGAGCATCACAACAGAGGCCACTGCCAAGCTCTTCTTTGAACGAGTCTGGGTACATTTTGGAATCCCACCAACCATTGTCTCAGATCGGGATAGTCAATTTCTCAGCACATTCTGGACGAGCCTCTAGTCACTGCTGGACACCAAGCTCACTGAATCCATGGCCTTCCACCCCCAGACAGATGGCCAAACCGAGGTTGTAAATCAAATGATTGTGCATATCCTTCTCATGTATAATTCAAAGCACCCTCGCACATGGGATGAGAGCCTTCCCTCTGTCCAACATAGGTACAACCGAGCCTTGCATAGCTCAACTAACCACAACCCCTTTCAAGTGGGGTTGGGATTCAAACCATTGGGTCCCATAGATTTTGCAATTCCCCTTGTGGTCACCTCGACTGAATCATCTTCTGCTCCAACTGAAGCTGACAAAGCCACCTAGTTCATTGAGCGGATCCAACACATCTGCCAACAGGCTCAAGATATCCTACATAAGTCCAATGACAAGTACAAAGAATGCCATGATCAACATTGGGTGTCGCATAAGTTTCAGGTGGGCGAAAAAGTTTGGTTGCACTTGCAGAAAGAACGCCTTACAGGGCCCCATAAGAAGCTTCGCCCACTCCATTATGGATCGTACACTATTACCAAGGCCATAGGGGATAATTCTTTTGAGCTCAACATTCCTCCTTTCCTTGGCCTGCACCCAATGTTCAAGGTGGATGTCCTTCGCCCTTATTTCCCACCATTATTGGACACCTCAGAAGTAGCAGAACAACTGACACCAATAGATCTCAACCCTGACTGCATACAACAAGCATCCAATGATCATATTTTAGACAGATAGATCAAGGGAAATCGATAACAAAGGATCCATCTTTATCGAGTCGTCAAAGCAGGGCAGCTCCTGCACCAAGACAAGTGGCTCACCCGGGGCCAAATTCAGAAAAAATTTCCTCATATAATGGGGGACCTCAACGCAATGGAGACCATTACTGGCTCAAAACAGTTTTCTGGCAATTTTGGCAATTTACTATTTTTAGCAGTTTTAACTTCTGGGGCAATTTTGAGGGACTAAATGAAGGTTTTTCAGTATCGAGCTCCTCAATGATAGCCAAAGAAATGATTGAGCCCCAAAAATGAATCTCCTCGATGATACCTTTCCAACAGGCTATCACATGCCTGAAACGGAGATCGTATGAAAAAGTTACGACCCTGGGAAGTTGATGTACTAACTTACCCAAATGGGGCCCACATGACTTTTGGTGCTTCATCTCCTAGGGTTAGGTTTTTGGATGCCTAGGGTTTTTGGTGTTTTTTCTTATTATAGAAGGCCTTCAGAGCCTCATTGTAACCTTCTTCTTGCGAATGCATGTTGTCGTCACATCTCTTCTCAGAGATAAGCCGCCACCATTCCAACAAGCGTGTTTCCATTGCATTTTACTATTTCAGCTTATTTCGTTATTGAATAGAAATCCAGTTTTACTGTATCTCTGTTATTTTTTGTTAAGCACCTATTAATAATCTGTATTCATTTCGTTCTTCTCATAAAATCCATATCAATGGTATCAGAGCGGTCTACTCCTTGTCGTCTTAATGCATGTCCCCAATGAGGTTGGTGTACAAAGAGTTGGGTCTCGAGCTTGTTTCTCTTGAGGATATAAGCTCTTGCACAACCAAGTGAACTCCCATGGAAGGAAAAAAGAAAAATGATGGGATAGGAGATCCTTTCAAACTATTGATTGAGGAATCCCTCACGCAACAGAGGAGCGAGATGATGGATAGTTTCGTGCAAATCCTTCGGCGACTAACAACAGGCGATGCATGTTCTTCGAATGAAGGCACCGCCCCCTTCAAGGTACAAATAAACTTTGATATTCCTATATTTGAAGGTCAGATAGACACAGATGCTATAGAAAAGTGGTTGAATCTACTAGAAGGGTATTTTTCTGTTCATAAATTTTCGAATAGAGAAAATATTACTTTTGCGCTCCTAAAAGACGTTCCCTATGTCAAAGATTGGTGGGAAACTTTCTATGAGCAAAAGGAAACATAGGAAACCTAATTATTTTCAGCCATGACCACTTGGGAATCCTTCATGGATGCTATTAAGGAACAATACTACCCTGTCGGAAGTTATGACGACCTATATACCAAATGGACCACACTGCGGCAAGAAAGAGACCAAGCAGTGCCAGATTTCACAAATATCTTCCATACCTTGCGCACCAATTTGGCCATCAAAGATTCAGAGCGAACTCTGGTGCTCAAGTATCGCGGTGCTTTGCATAGATACATTTAGACAGAAATGGAATTTATGGACATCTCATCMTTGGGTGCGACCAACCGATATGCTATCAAAATCGAGCAGAAGCTCAAACAAAAGATGTGAAAATTTGGGTGTGGGAACCCCGCACAACAAATTCCAGGAAAGGGCAGCCCCAACCCACCGAAAAAAGGACATAGAAAAGATGGACAATATCAATACAAAAAGTACAAGTGGCAAGCAAATAAGGACATCGAAAAGACAAAGAAAGATACTAGGAAGTGGTGCGACTTCCATAAGAGCCCTTGGCATAACACTGTTGATTGTCGCTCAAAGTAGTCGCTGGTGGCCGAAGTGAAAGCCTCTCAATCAGATGTAGATTCTGACTCTGAGAAAGAAATAGAAAGGGGAAGATGGATCATTGACGTGGAACCCAATGCCACCGTTGCTACCACCAAGCTCCATCCTAGTGAACTAGACGAGCCAGAAGAAGGAGAGTGCCTCTTCCATTCACAGATGTGGGTAAAAGGCACCCCGTTGCACTTCATCGTTGATAATAATAGCTAGAAGAATCTCATCTCAGCAGATATCATCAAGTGGTTGGCCCTGCCAACAACACCGCACCCACAACCTTACACCATTGGATGACTCCACCAAGGAAGCGATCTCCGTGTCAACCAACAGTGTCGACTATTGTACGACATCAAGCCCTTCAAAGACGAGGTATTGTGTGATGTTGCTCCTCTTGAAGTTTGTGATGTTCTTTTGGGCCAACCTTATTTATGGAAATGTCATGTTGTATATGAGTCTAGGCCTTGTAGTGTTATTATTACTTTGAACAGAAAATTGTACAGGATACCCGAGGCAGTCCCACCTAGTGTTATTTCCTTGATCTCTGTTAAGCAATGTAGGAAGGTCATCTCTCAGATGGGGAAGTTTGTCTTCTTTGTGATTTTCTCTCAGAATAAGAAAAATATCGAAACTACATCCAGGGTCTCTGCAGCCAACCTCTCCACACAAAAGAAGCAAGTAGATAAGGTCATGGTAGAATACTTGGATATCTTCTCCTCATCTACAGGGGTACCTCTGCACTCCTAGGTCAGGCACCCCATCGATATGACCCCCGGTGCACTGTTGCCCAATGGGCCACACTATTGTCTCTCTTTGTTAGAGAATGAGGAGATCAAGTGACAGATCCGAGAACTACTCCACAAGGGGCACATCCTCCCCATCTCATCACCTTGTGGGAGCCCAATCATGCTGGTACAGAAGAAAGATGGAACCTAGCGACTCTGTATTGATTACCGGGCTCTGAATAAAATCATTGTCTGAAACTAGTACCCGATTCCCCGAATCGATGACCTCCTTGATAAAATCATAGGGGCCAAATACTTCAATAAGATTGATATGAAGTCTGACTACCACCAGGTCTCGATAGGATAGACAGATGTATGGAAGACCGCCTTCAAGTCAAAGGAAGGACTTTTTGAATGGTTGGTCATGCCCTTTGGTTTGAAAAATGCTCCAACCACTTTCATGAGGATGATGGATGATATCTTGCGACCAATTCACCAATAATTTTGTATTGGTGTATATGGATGACATTCTAATTTACAACAAGACATGGGCCAAACACTTGCAGCATATTCAACAGGTTCCGCACACCTTGCGGCAGCACAAGCTATACGCCAACCTAGAAAAATGCTCCTTCGGCATGGACATGGTCCATTAACTGGACTACATCATTGATCATCATGGAATACATTTGGATCCAAATAAGATCTAAGCCATCCATGAATGACCAGCCCCAACAACACTCACTAAGCTTCGGAGCTTCTTGGGACTTGCTAATTTCTACCGCAGGTTCGTGTTGGGTTTCTCCCATATTGCATGGGCCCTTAGCCAAATAAAAAGGGGTGGTGGTAAGGAGAAATTTGTGTGGGGTTGGTCCCAACAACAATAATTCAACGATTTTGAGCAATGCTTGTGCTCATCCCTAGTACTTTCAATACCAGACCTGCAACATCCCTTTGAGATCGAGACAGGTCAGCTCCTGCACCAAGGCAAGTGGCTCACCCGGGGCCAAATTCAACAGAAATTTCCTCATCTAATGGGGGAACTCAACGCAATGGAGACCATTTATTCCTAAGAAGGGAGGATTGATCCATATGGATATCGGTGGCCACCCACCTTTTCCAACTGTCTCAAAACAGTTTTCTGACAATTTTGGAAATTTACTATTTTTAGCAGTTTTAACTTTCGGGGCCATTTTGAGGGACTAAATGAAGATTTTTAGGTATATAGCTCCTCAATGATGGTTGAAGGAAAAATTGAGCCCCCAAAATGAATCTCCTCGACAATACCTTTCCAATGGGCTATTACATGCCTAAAATGGAGATCGTATGCAAAAGTTACGACCTCGGGAAGTTGATGTACTAGCTTACCCACACGGGGCCCACATGACTTTTGGTGCTTCATCTCCTAGGGTTAGGTTTTTGGATGACTAGGGTTTTTAGAATTCTTTATTATTGTAAAAAGGCCTTTATATCCTCATTGTAACCTTCTTCTTGAAAATTCGCGCTGCCTTCACATCTCTTCTCAGAGATGTGCCACCACCATTCCAGCAAGCTTGTTTCCGCTGCATTTTACAGTTTCAGCTTATTTCGTTATTGAATAGAAATCCAGTTTTACAGTATCTCTGTTATTTTGTGTTAAGAACTTGTTAATAATTTGTATTCATTTCTTTCTACTCATAAAATCTGGATCTATGGTATCAGATCGGTGTTCTCCCTATTGTCTTAATGCATGGCCCCAACAAGGTTGGAGTACAAAGAGTTGGGTCTCGAGATTGTTTCTCTTGAGGACAAAATCTCTCGCACGCCTAAGCAACCTCCTATGGTAGGAGAAAAGAAATATGATGGGATAGGAGATCCTTTGAAACTGTTGATTGAGGAAGCCCTCATACAACATAGGAACAAGATGATGGATAGTTTCGTGCAAATCCTTTGGCGACTACCAATAGGCGACACATCTTCTTTGAACGGAGGCGTCGCCCCCTTCAATGTAAAAATAAACTTTGATATTCCTATATTTGAAGGTCAAATAGATGTAGATGCTATAGACAAGTGGTGGAATCTACTAGAAGGGTATTTTTCTGGTCCTAAATTTTCGAATAGAGAAAATATTACTTTTGCGCTCCTCAAAGTCGTTCCCCATGTCAAAGATTGGTGGGAAATTTTCTGTGAGCAAAAAGAAAATAGAGAAAACCTCATTATTTTCAGTCATGACCACCTGGGAATCCTTCAGGGATGCTATTAAGGAACAATACTACCTTATCGAAAGTTATGAAGACCTGTCTACCAAATGGACCACACTGCGCAAAGAAAGAGACCAAGCAGTGCCAGATTTCACAAATAACTTCCATAGCTTGTGCACCAAGTTGGGTATCAAATATTCATAGCGACATATGGTGCTCAAGTATCAAGGTTCTCTACATAGATACATCTATACCGAAATGGAATTTTTGGACATCTCATCCTTGGGCGTGGCCTACCGATATGTTGTCAAAATCGAGCAGAATCTCAAACAAAAGACGCAACAATTTGGGTCTGGGAACCCCTCACAACAAAAGCCAGGAAAGGGCGGACCCAACCCACTGAACAAAGGACAAAGAAAAAATGGATAGTATTAGGACAACCAGTACAAGCCGCAAGCAAAGAAGGATACCAGAAAGACAAAGAAAGATATCGGGAAGTGGTGCGACTTTCATAAGAGACCTTGGCATAACACTACTGATTTTCGCTCAAAGCAGTTGTTGGTGGCCGAAGTGAAAGCCTCTGAATTAGATGTGGATTTTGACTCTGAGACAGAAACATAAAGGGGAAGACGGATCATTGACGCAGAATCCAGTGCCACCGTTTCTACCACCAATCTCGATCCTGGTGAACCAGGTGAGCCAGAAGAAGGAGAGAGCCTCTTCCATTCAAAGATGTGGGTAAATGGAACCCCGCTGCACTTCATCGTTGATAGCGGTATCTAGGAGAACCTCATCTCTGCAGAGGTCGTCAAGCGGCTAGCCCTTCCAACAATGCTGCACCCACAACTCTACACCATTGGATGGCTCCGTGAAGGAAGCTATTTCCGCGTCAGCCAACAGTGTTGACTGTCATACGTCATCAAGCCCTTCAAAGATGAGGTATTGTGTGATGTTGCTCCTCTCGAAGTTTGTGATGTTCGTTCGGGCCAACCTTATCTATGGAAACGTCATGCTGTATATGAGTCTAGGCCTTGTAGTGTTATTGTTACTTTGAACATGAAATTGTACAAGATACATGAGGGAGTCCCACCTAGTGTTATTTCCTTGATCTCTGCTAAGCAATGCAGGAAGGTCATCTCTCATATGGGGAATTTTGTCTTCTTCGTGATTCACTCTTAGAATAAGATAAATATCGTAGCCACATCCAGGGTGTCTGCGGACGACCTCTCCACATAGCAGAAGCAAGTAGATAAGGTCATGGAAGAATACTCAGATATCTTCTCCTCACCTACAGGGGTACCTCTGCACTACCAGGTCAAGCACCCCATCGATCTAACCCTTGATGCACCATTGCCTAATGGGCCAGTCTATCATCGCTCTTTGTTAGAGAATGAGGAGATCAAGTGACAAAATCCAAGAACTTCTCCACAAGGGGAACATCCGCCCCAGATCATCACCTTTCGGGAGCCCAATCATGCAGGTACAGAAGAAATATGGAACCTGGAAACTCTGTATTGATTACCGGGCTCTGAATAAAATCACTCTCAGAAACTGGTACCAAATTCCCTCATTCGATGACCTCCTTGATCAAATCACAGGGGCCAAATACTTTAGTAAGATTGATCTGAAGTTTGGCTACCACCAGGTTCTGATATAACAGATAGATGTATGGAAGACCACCTTCAATGCAAAGGAAGGACTTTTTGAATGGTTGGTCATGCCGTTTGGTTTGAAAAATTCTCCAGTTACTTTCATGAGGATGATGAACGATATATTGCGACCATTCACCAATACTTTTGTAGTGGTGTATCTGGAGGACATTCTAATTTACATCAAGACTTGGTCCGAACAATTGCAGCATATTAAGCAGGTTCTACACACCCTGCGGTAGCACAAGATATACACCAACCTGGAAAAATTCTCCTTCGGAATGGACAGGGTCCATTACCTGGGCTACATCATTGATCAACATGGCGTACATGTGGATCCAACCAACATCCAAGTCATCCGTGACTGGCCATCCCGAACAACAGGGGTGGTGGTAAGGCAAAATTTGCATGGGTTCGGTCCCAACAACAAGCGTTCGATGACTTGAAGCAACACTTGTGCTCAGCCCCAGTACTTTCACTACCAGACCTGTAGTGTCCCTTTGAGATCAAGATAGAAGATTTATACTATGTTGTGGGCATCATTCTCACTCAGCAAGGCCACCCTGTGGCCTATCATAGTGAGACACTGTCAGATACTGTCTGTAAATACCCTACTTATGACAAAGAAATGTACTCCATTGTGCAAGCATTCCGCCAGTGGAGACATTACATTCTTGGGAAGGAGACGGTCATCCACACTGATGATAAGCCACTTCACTTCATGCAGACATAGGGAAAATTATAGAATGATAGCCATCAAAAGTGGTCCACATACTTGCAGCAATTCCACCTCAACATCAAGTATAAAATAGGAAGCACCAATTGCATCGCTAATAGCCTCAGCAGACCGCCAGTCGCGAAACTCACCACAGTTCTAGAATCTTGCATCCATGACACATATCGATGGCCCTATCTCTATGAGACAGACCCTGACTTCGCCACCACCTATCAAATGTTTTTGTGAAAATACAGTTGTCGATAATTTCCATCTTCAGGATGGGCTGTTGTGTCGTCAGGGCCATATCTGTGTTCCATAAAGTGAGCGAGTGAAGCTGATCTGGGAAGCCCACTACAGTTGGGTGGAAGGACACTTCGACGTCAAAAATACAATGGTGATGCTACAAAAAAAATTCTACTGAGAAAAACTTTGACAGGAGGTCGACAAGTATATCAGGTCTTGCACTGCCTGTGCTACTGCCAAACCAACCACTAAGAAACAGGGTCTATTCACCCCTCTTCCTAATCCTGACAGGCCATGGGAATCCATCTCAATGGACTACATTTAGGGCCTCCCATCCACCAAGAGGGGAAATGACTGTGTTTTTGTGGTTGTTGAGCACTTTTCTAAGATGGCAATTATGGTTGCCTGCAAGTAGAGCATCACATTAGAGGCCACTACCAAGATCTTCTTTGAACGATTCTGGATACATTTTGGAATCCTTCAAACCATTGTCTCAGATCAGGATATTCGATTTCTCATTACATTCTGGTCGAGCCTCTGGTCACTGCTTGACACCAAGCTCACGAAATCCACGGCCTTCCACCCCCAGATATATGGCCAAAACGAGGTTGTAAATCGAATGATTGTGCATATCCTTCGCATGTATAATTCAAAGCACCCTCACACATGGGATGAGAGCCTTCCCTATGTCCAACATAGATACAATCGAGCCTTGCATAGCTCAACCGGCCACAACCCCTTTCAAGTGGGGTTGGGATTCCAACCATTGGGTCCCATAGATGTTGCACTTCCCCTTACAGTCACCTCGACTGACTCATCTCTTGCTCCAACTGAAGCTGACAAAGCCACCCGGCTCATTGACCAGATCCAACACATCCACCAATAGGTTCAGGATATCCTATAGAATTCCAATGACAAGTACAAACAACGCCATGATCAACATCTGGTGGCGCATAAGATTCAGGTGGGTGAAAAATTTTGGTTGCACTTGCAGAAAGAACGCTTTACAGGACCCCATCAAAATCTTCGCTCACTCCATTATGGACCGTACACTATCACCAAGGTCATGGGGGATAATTATTTTGAGCTCAACATTCCTCCTTTCGTTTTCCTTCACCCAGTGTTCAATGTGGATCTCCTTTGCCCTTATTTCCCACCATTATTCCCCATGTCAAAGTCGTTCCCCATGTCAAAGATTGGTGGGAAAGTTTCTGTGAGAGGAAACAGAGGAAACCTCATTATTTTCAATCACGACCACCTCAGAATCCTTCAGGGATTCTATTAAGGAAAAATACTACCCTATCGGAATTTATGGGGACCTGTGAACCAAATGGACCAAATTGTGGCAAGAAAGAGACTAAGCAGTGCCAGATTTCACAAATATCTTCCATACCTTGCACACCAAGTTGGGTATCAAAGATTCAAAGAGAAATCTGGTGCTCAAGTATTATGGTGCTCTGCATAGATACATCCAGACCGAAATGGAATTTTTGGACATCTCATCCTTGCGCACGGCCTACCGATATGCCATAAAAATTGAGCAGAAGCTCAAACAAAAGATGCGGCAATTTGGGTCTAGGAACACCTCACAACAAAATCCAGGAAAGGGAGGCCCCAATACATGGAACAAAGGACGAAGAAAATATGGACAGTATCAGGACAACTAGTACAAGCCGCAAGTAAATAAGGACATCAGAAAGACAAAGAAAGATATCGGGAAGTGGTGGACCTTCCATAAGAGCCCTTGGCATAACACTGTTGACTACCACTCAAAGCAGTCGTTGGTGGCCAAAGTGAAAGCCTCTTAATCATATGCGGATTCTAACTTCGAGACATAACTAGAAATGGGAAGAGGGATCATTGATGCGGAATCGAGTTCCATTGTTGCTACCACCGAGCTCCATCTTGGTGAACTAGACGAGCCAGAAGAAGGAGAGTGCCTCTTCCATTCACAGATGTGGGTAAAAGGCACCCCACTGCACTTCATCATTGAGAGCGTTAGCCAGAAGAACCTCATCCCAGTAGAGGTCGTCAAACGACTAACCCTGCCAACAACACTGCACCCACAACCCTACACCATTGGATGGCTCCGCCAAGGAAGTGATCTATGCGTCAGCCAACAGTGTTGATTGTCGTATGACATCAAGCCCTTCAAAGATGAGGTATTGTGTGATGTTTCTCCTCTCAAAGTTTGTGATGTTTTTTTGGGCCAACCTTATTTATGGAAATGTCATACTGTATATGAGTCTAGGCCTCGTAGTGTTATTATTACTTTGAACAAGAAATTGTACAGGATACCTGAGGCAGTCCCACCTAGTGTTATTTCCTTGATCTCTGCTAAGAAATGCAGGAAGGTCATCTCTCAGATGGGGAAGTTTGTCTTCTTTGTGATTTGCTCTCAGAATAAGAAAAATATCGCAGCCACATCCAGGGTCTCTACGTCCGACCTCGCCACACAGTAGAAGAAAGTAGATAAGGTCGTGGAAGAATACTCAGATATCTTCTCCTCACCTACATGGCTACCTCTGCACTACCAGGTCAAGCACCCCATCGAGCTGACCCTCGACGCACCACTGCCCAATGGGCCAGTCTATCATCCCTCTTTGTTAGAGAATGAGGAGATCAACCGACAAATCCAAGAACTGCTCCACAAGGGGCACATCCTCCCCAACTCATCACCTTGAGGGAGCCCAATCGTGTTGGTACAGAAGAAAGATGGAACCTGGCAACTCTGTATTGATAACCGGGCTCTAAATAAAATCACTGTCAGAAACTAGTGCCTGATTCCCTGAATCGATGCCCTCCCTGATCAACTCATGGGGGCCAAATACTTCAGTAAGATTGATGTGAAGTCTGGCTACCACCAGGTCCCAGTAGAACAGACAGAGGTATGGAATACTGTCTTCAAGTCAAAGGAAGGACGTTTTGAATGGTTGTTCATGCCCTTTGGTTTGACAAATGCTCCAACCACTTTCATGAGGATGATGGAAGATATCCTGCGACCATTCACCAATAATTTTGTAGTGGTGTATCTGGATGACATTCTAATTTACAGCAAGACTTGGGCCGAACACTTGCAACATATTCAACAAGTTCTGCACACCCTGCGTAAGCACAAGCTATATGCCAACCTACAAAAATTCTCCTTCGGCATGGATAGGGTCCATTACCTGGGCTACATCATTGATCAACATGGAATACATGTGGATCCAACCAAGATCCAAGTCATCTGTGACTGGCCAGCCCCAACAACACTCACTGAGCTTTAGAGCTTCTTGGGACTTGCTAATTTCTACCGCAGGTTTGTGTGGGGTTTCTCCCATATTGCATGGGCCCTCAACCAATTAAAAAGGGGTGGTGGTAAGGAAAAATTTGAGTGGATTTGGTCCCAACAACAAGCATTAGATGATTTGAAGCAACACTTGTGCTCAGCCCCAGTACTTTCACTACCTGACCTACAACATCCCTTTGAGATTGAGACAGATGCTTCAGACTATGCTGTGGCTGTCATTGCCACTCAACACGGCCACCCCGTGGCCTATCATAGTGAGACATTGTCAGATACTGTCTGTAATTACCCTACTTATGGCAAAGAAATGTACTCCATTGTGAAAGCATGCTGCTAGTGGAGACATTACATTATTGGGAAGGAGACAGTCATCCACACTGATCATAAGCCACTGCAGTTCATGCAGACACAAGGAAAATTGTAGGATGACCGCCATCAAAAGTGGTCCACATACTTGCAACAATTCTACCTCAACATCAAGTATAAAATAGAAAGCACCAATCGCATCGCTGATTTCCTCAGTAAACCTCCAGTCGTGGCACTCACCACGGTGCTAGACTCTTGCGACCATGAGACATCTGGATGGCCCCAACTCTATGAGACAGACCCTGACTTCGCCACCACCTACCAAATGTTGTGTGCAAATGTAATTGTCGATAATTTCCATCTTCAGGATGGGTTGTTGTGTCACCTGGTCCATATCTGTGTTCTATCAAGTGAGCGAGTGAGGCTGATATGGGAAGCCTACTACAGTCAGGTGGCAGGACACTTCAGTGTTAAAAAGACAGTGGTGATGCTAAAGAAACATTTCCACTGGCCAAAACTTCGACAGGTGGTTGGTAAGTATATCAAGTCATGCACTGCCTGTGCTATTTCCAAATAGACCACTAAGAAACAGGGCCTGTACACCCCTCTTTCTACTCCTGACAAGACATCGGAATCCATCTCAATGGACTACATGGAGGGCCTCCCATCCACCAAGTGGGGAAATGAATGTATTTTTGTGGTTGTTGATCTCTTTTCTAAGATGGTGATTCTGGTTGCTTGGAAGAAGAGCATCACAATAGAGGCTACTGCCAAGCAATTCTTTGAATGAGTCTGGGTAAATTTTGGAATCCCACAAACCATTTTCTTAGATCGGGATAGTCAATTTCTCAGCACATTCTGGTCGAGCCTCTGATCACTGCTAGACACCAAGTTCACCAAATCCACGGCCTTCCACCCCAAGATAGATGGCCAAACCGAGGTTGTAAATCGAATGATTGTGCATATCCTTTGCATGTATAATTCAAAGCACCCTCGCACATGGGATGAGAGCCTTCCCTATGTCCAACATAGCTACAGCCGAGCCTTGCATAGCTCAACCGACCACAACCCCTTTCAGGTGGGGTTAGGATTCCAACCATTGGGTCCCATAGATGCTGCACTTCCCCTTGTGGTCACCTCGACTAACTCATCACCTGCTCCAACTGAAGCTGACAAAGTGAGCCGGCTCATTGAGTGGATCCAACACATCTGCCAATAGGTTCAGGATATCCTACAGAAGTCCAATGACAAGTACAAACAACTCTATGATCAACATCGGGTGCCATATAAGTTTTAGGTGGGCAACAAATTTTGGTTGCACTTGCAGAAAGAATGCTTTAGAGGACCCCATCAAAATCTTCTCCCACTCCATTATGGACTGTACACTATCACCAAGGTCATGGGGGATAATTCTTTTGAGCTCAACATTCCCCCTTTCCTTGGCCTGCACCCAGTGTTCAACGTGGATCTCCTTTGCCCTTATTTCCCACCATTATTGGACACCTCAGAAGTAGCAGAAAAACTGACACCAACAGAGCTCAACCATGACTTCATACAATAGGCATCCAATGATCAAATTGTGGATAGATAGATCAAGGGCACTCGACAACAAAGGATCCAACTTTATCGAGTTGTCAAAGAAGGGAAACTCCTACACCAATGCAAGTGGCTCACCTGGGGCCAAATT
Organism: Picea engelmannii; assembly: GCA_009831015.1. Lineage (NCBI taxonomy): Eukaryota > Viridiplantae > Streptophyta > Pinopsida > Pinales > Pinaceae > Picea > Picea engelmannii. The sequence goes on along the minus strand of ML783939.1, from coordinate 655,124 downwards.
CATTAGAAATTTCCTCATCTAATGATCCATATGGATGTCGGTGGCCTCCCACCTATTCCAACTGGTTCATTTTGGCAGTTTTCCAGTTTGGCAATTTTTTTCCTAGTTTTCATGTCCTTGACTTGTGGGGCCGTTTTGAGGCCCTGAACAATGTTTTTAGAGATCGCCACAGTCGAAAATTCCCTTTAATACATTATACCAAAATGTGTATTCCTTGGATAGACCTTTCCAACGGGCTAGCGTGTGCCTAAAACAGAGATCGTATGCAAAAGTTATGACCTCGGGAAGTTGACCGACTAACTTACCCAAACGGGGCCCACGTGACTTTTGGCGCTTCATCTCCTAGGGTTAGGTTTTTGAATGTGTAGGGTTTTTGACATTATTTTTTATTGTAAAAAGGCCTTCATAGTCTCATTGTAATCATCTTTTTGTGAATGAGCACAACCATCACATCTCTTCTCAGAGATAAGCTGCCACCATTCCAACAAGCTTGTTTTCCGCTGCATTTTATAGTTTCAGCTTATTTCGTTATTGAATAGAACTCCAATTTTACTTTATCTCTATTATTTTGTGTTAAGAACCTGTTAATAATCTGTATTCATTTCGTTCTGCTCATAAAATCCATATCAGTTGTATCAGAGCGGTCTGCTCCTTGTCGTCTTAATGCATGTTCCCAATGAGGTTGGAGTACAAAGAGTTGTGTCTTGATCTTGTTTCTCTTGAGGGCAGAAGCTCTCGCACGCCCAAGCGGCCTCCCATGGCAGGAGAAAAGAAAGATCATGGGACATTTTATCCTTTCAAACTGTTGACTGAGGAATCCCTCACGCAACAAAGGAACGAGATGATGGATAGTTTCGGGCAAATCCTTCAGCGACTACCAACAGGCGACGCATCTTCTTCGAACGGAGGCCCCACCCCCTTCAAGGTACAAATAAGATTTGATATTCCTATATTTGAAGGTTAGATAGATGCAGATGTTGTAGACAAGTGGTTGAATCTACTAGAAGGGTATGTTTCTATTACTAAATTTTTGAATAGAGAAAAGATTACTTTTGTGCTCCTCAAAGTCGTTCCCCATGTGAAAGATTGGTGGGAAACTTTATGTGAGCAAAAGGAAATAGAGGAAACCTCATTATTTTCAGTCATTTCCACCTGGGAATCCTTCAGGGATGCTATTAAGGAACAATAATACCCTGTCGGAAGTTATGACGACCTTTATACCAAATGGACCACACTGCGGCAAGAAAGAGACCAAGCAGTGCCAGATTTCACAAATATCTTCCATACTTTGGACACCAAGTAGGGTATCAAAGATTCAAAGTGACATTTGGTGCTCAAGTATCGCAGTGCTCTACATAGATACATCTAGACCGAAATGGAATTTTTGGACATCTCATCCTTGGGCACGGCCTACCGATATGCCGTCAAAATCGAGCAGAAGCTCAAACAAAAGATGCGACAATTTGGGCCTGGGAACCCCTCACAACAAAATCCAGGAAAGGGAGGCCACAACCCACCGAACAAAGGACAGAGAAAATATGGAAAATATCAGGAAAACCAGTACAAGCCACAAGCAAAGAAGGACACCGGAAAGACAAATAAAGATACTGGGAAGTGGTGCGACTTCTATAAGAGCCCTTGGCATAAAATTGCTAACTGCCTCTCAAATCAGTCGATGGTGGCCAAAGTTAAGGCCTCTGAATCAGATGTGGATTATGACTCTGATACAGAACCAGAAAGGGGAAGAAGGATCATTGATGCGGAACCCAGTGCCACTTTTGCTACCACCGAGCTCCAGCCTAGTGAACTAGATGAGACAGAAGAAGGAGAGCGCCTCTTCCATTCACAAATGTGGGTAAAAGGCACCTTGCTGCACTTCATCGTTGATAGTAGTATCCAGAAGAACCTCATCTCAGCAGAGGTCGTCAAGCGGCTGGCCCTGCCAACAATGCATCACCCACAACCCTACACCATTTGATGTCTCCGCCAAGGAAGCGATCTTTGTGTCAGCCAACAGTGTCGACTGTCGTATGACATCAAGCCCTTCAAAGACAAGGTATTTTGTGATGTTGCTCCTCTCGAAGTTTGTGATGTTTTTTTGGGCCAACCTTATTTATGGAAATGTCATGTTGTATATGAGTCTAGGCCTCGTAGTGTTATTATTACTTTGAACAGGAAATTGTAGAGGATACCCGAGGCAGACCCACCTAGTGTTATTTCTCTGATCTCCGCTAAGCAATGCAGGAAGGTCATCTCTCAGAAGAGGAAGTTTGTCTTCTTCGTGATTTTCTCTCAAAATAAGAAAAAGATCATAGCCACATACAAGGTCTCTGCAGCCGACCTCTCCACACAGGAGAAGCAAGTAGATAAAGTCGTGTAAGAATACTCAGATATCTTCTCCTCACCTACAGGGGTACCTCTGTAATTCCAGGTCAAGCACCCTATCGGTCTAACCCCCAACGCACCACTGCCCAATGAGCCAATCTATCGTCGTTGTTTGTTAGAGAATGAGGAGATCAAGCGATAGATCCAAGAACTGGTCCACAAGGGGAATATATTCCCTAGCTCATCACCTTGTAGGAGCCCAGTCGTGCTGGTACAGAAGAAAGATGGAACCTGGGGACTTTGTATTGATTACCGGGCTCTGAATAAAATCATTGTCAGAAACCGGTACCCAATTCCGCGAATCGATGACCTCCTTGATCAAATCACGGTGGCTAGATATTTTAGTAAGATTTATTTGAAGTTAGGCTACCACCAGGTCCCGATAGAACAGACAGATGTATGGAAGACCGCCTTCAAGTCAAAGGAAGGACTTTTTGAATGGTTGGTCATGCCCTTTGTTTGAAAAATTCTCCAACCACTTTCATGAGGATGATGGACGATATCCTATGACCATTCACCAATACTTTTGTAGTGGTGTATATGGGTGACATTCTAACTTACAGCAAGAATTGGGCCGAACACTTGCAGCAAATTCAGCAGGTTCTGCAAACCCTGCGACAACACAAGCTATACACCAACCTAGAAAAATGCTCCTTCAGCATGGACATGGTCCATTACCTGGGATACATCATTGATCATCATGGCGTACATGTGGATCCAACCAAGATCCAAGTCATTTGTGACAGGCCAGCCCCAAGAACACTCATCAAGCTTCGGAGCTTCTTGGGACTTGCTAATTTCTACCGTAGGTTCGTGTTGGGTTTCTCCCATATTGCATGGGCCCTCAGCCAAATAAACAGGGGTGGTGGTAAGGAAAAATTTGCATGGGATCGGTCCCAACAACAAGCGTTTGATGATTTGAAGCAACGCTTGTGCTCAGCCACAGTACTTTCAATACCAGACTTGCAACATCCCCTTGAGATCGAGACAGATGCTTCAGACTATGCTATGGGCACCGTTCTCACTCAGCACAGCCACCCCATGGCCTATCATAGTGATACACTGTCAGATATTATCCGTAAGTACCCTACTTACGACAAAGAAATGTACTCCATTGTGCAAGCATGCCGCCCGTGGAGACATTACATTCTTGGGAAGGAGACAGTCATCCACACTGATCATAATCCATTGCAGGTCATGCAAACATAGGGAAAATTGCAGAATGAAAGCCATCAAAAGTGGTCCACATACTTGCAAAAATTCCACCTCAACATCAAGTATAAAACATGAAGCACCAATCACGTCATTGATTGCCTCAACAAACCGCTAGTCACGATAATCACCATTGTGCTAGACTCTTGCGGCCATGAGAGATATGGATGGCCCCAACTCTATGAGACAAACCCTAACTTCGCCACCACCTACCAAATGTTGGGTGCAAATGTAGTTGTCAATAATTTCCATCTTCAGGATGGGTTGTTGTGTCATCTAGGCCATATCTGTGTTCCATCAAGTGAGCAAGTGAAGCTGATATGGGAAGCCCACTACAGTCAGGTGGCATGACACTTTGTCATTTAAAATACAGTGGCGATGCTACATAAACATTTCTACTGGCCGAAAATTCGATAAGAAGTCAGCAAGTATATCGGGTCCTGCACTGCCTATGCTATTGCCAAACCAACCACTAAGAAATAGGGCCTATACACCCCTCTTTCTACTCCTAACAGGCCATGGGAATCCATATCATTAGACTACATGTCGGGCCTCCCATCCACCAAGCGGGAAAATGACTGTGTTTTTGTGGTTGTTGATCGCTTTTCTAAGATGGATATTCTGGTTGCCTGCAAGAAGAGCATCACAACAGAGGCCACTGCCAAGAACTTCTTTGAATGAGTCAGGGTACATTTTGGAATCCTTCAAACCATTGTCTCAAATCAGGATAGTCGATTTTTCAGTACATTTTGGTCGAGCCTCTGGTCACTACTGGACACCAAGCTCACCAAATCCACGACCTTCCACCTCCAGACAGATGGCCAAACCGAGGTTGTAAATCGAATGATTATGCCTATCCATCACATGTATAATTCAATGCACCCTCGCACATGGAATAAGAGCCTTCCCTATGTCCAACATAGCTACAACCGAGCCTTGCATAGCTCAACTGACCACAACCCCTTTCAAGTGGGGTTGGGATTCCAACCATTGGGTCCCATAGATGTTGCACTTCCTCTTGCAGTCACCTCGACTGACTCATCTCCTACTCCAACTGAAGATGACAAAGCCACCCAGTTCATTAAGTGGATCCAAAACATCGGCTAATATGTTTAGGATATCCTATAGAAGTCCAATGACAAGTACAAACAATGCCATGATCAACATCGGGTGCCCCATAAGTTTCAGGTGGGCAAAAAAGTTTGGTTGCACTTACAGAAAGAATGCATTACAAGACCCCATCAGAAGCTTCACCCACTCCATTATGGAATGTACACTATCACCAAGGCCGTGGAGGATAATTCTTTTTAGCTCAACATTTCTCCTCTCCTTGGCCTGCACCCATTGTTCAACGTGGATCTCCTTCGCCCTTATTTCCCACCATTATTGGACACCTCAGAAGTAGCAGAACAACTGACACCAACAGAGCTCAACCCCGATTGCATACAATAGGAATCCAATGATCATATTGTGGATAGATATATCAAGGGCACTCGACAACAAAGGATCCAGTTTTATGGAGTCATCAAAGCAGGTCAGCTCCTGCACCAAGGCAAGTGGCTCACCCGGGGCCAAATTCAATAGAAATTTCCTCATCTAATGGGGGATGTCAACGCAATGGATACCATTGCTTCCTAAGGAGGGAGTATATATTCATATGGATATTGGTGGCCACCCACCTTTTCCAACTGTCTCAAAATAGTTTTCTGACAATTTTGGCAATTTACTATTTTTAGCAGATTTAACTTCCGGGGCCATTTTGAGGGACTAAATGAAGGTTTTTCGGTATCAAGCTCCTCAACAATATCCAAAGGCATGATTGACCCACAAAAATGAATCTCCTCAATGATACCTTTACAGCGGTCTATCACACGCCTAAAACAAAGATAGTGTGCAAAAGTTATGACCCCGGGAAATTGATGTACTAACTTACCCAAACGGGCCCCACATGACTTTTGGCACTTCATCTCCTAGGGTTAGGTTTTTGGATGCCTAGGGTTTTTGGAATTCTTAATTATTGTAAAAATTCTTTCATAGCCTCAATGTAACTTTCTTCTTACGAATGCGCGCTGCCATCACATTTTTTCTCAGAGATAAGCCGCCACCATACCAACAAGCTTGTTTCCGCTGCATTTTACTGTTTCAGCTTATTTCGTTATTGAATAGAAATCCAGTTTTACTGTATCTTTGTTATTTTGTGTTAAGCACCTGTTAATAATATGTATTCATTTTTTTCTTCTCATAAAATCCAGATCAATGGTATCAGAGCGGTCTGCTCCTTGTCGTCTTAATGCATGTCGCCAACAAGTTAAGAGTACAAAGAGTTGGGTCTCGAGCTTGTTTCTCTTGAGGACAAAATATCTCGCACGCCCAAGCGACCTCTCATGGAAGGAGAAATTAAAGATGATGGAACATGAGATCCTTTGAAACTGTTGATTGAGGAAGCCCTCGCGCAACAGAGGAAAGAAATGATGGATAGTTTCGCCCAAATCCTTTGGCGACTAACAACGGGCGACGCACATTCTTAGAACGGAGGCGCCGCCCCCTTCAAGGTACAAATAAACTTTGATATTCCTATATTTGAAGGTCAGATAGATGCAGATGTTGTAGACAAGTGATTGAATCTACTAGAAGGGTATTTTTCAGATCATAAATTTTTAAATAGAGAAAAGATTACTTTTGCGCTCAAAGTCGTTCCCCATGTAAAAGATTGGTGGGAAACTTTCTGTGAGAAAAAGGAAATAGAGGAAACCTCATTATTTTCGGTCACGGTCACCTGGGAATCCTTCAGGGATGCTATTAAGGAACAATACTACCCTGTCAGAAGTTATGACGACCTGTATACCAAATGGACCACACTACGCCAAGAAAGTGACTAAGCAGTGCGGGATTTCACAAATATCTTCCATACCTTGTGCACCAAGTTGGGTATCAAAGATTCAGAGTGACATATGGTGCTCAAGTATCGTGGTGCTCTGCATAGATACATCCAAACCAAAATGGAATTTCTAGACATATCATCCTTGGGCGAGGCCTACCGATATGTCGTCAAAATCGAGCAAAATCTCAAACAAAATACATGGCAATTTGGGCCTGGGAACCCCTCACAACAAAAGCCAGGAAATGGCAGCCCCACCCCACTGAACAAAGGACAGAGAAAAGATGGAAAATATTAGGACAACCAGAACAAGCCACAAGCAAAGAAGGACACCGGAAAGACAAAGAAAGATACTGGGATGTGGTGCGACTTCCATAAGAGCCCTTGGCATAACACTGCTGACTGTTGCTCAAAGCAGTTACTAGTGGCCGAATTTAAAGCCTCTGACTCAGATGCAGATTTTTACTCTGAGACAGAACCAGAAAGGGGAATACGAATCATTGATGCGGAACCGAGTGCCACCATTACTACCACCAAGCTCCAACCTAGTGAACCAGACGATCCAGAAGAAGGAGAGCACCTCTTCCATTCACAAATGTGGGTAAAAGGAACCCCACTGCACTTCATCATTGATAGAAGTAGCCAAAAGAACCTCATCTCAGCAGAGGTCATCAAGTGGTTGGCTCTGCCAACAACATCGCACCCACAACCCTACACCATTGGATGGCTCCGCCAAGGAAGCAATCTCCGCATCATCCAACAGTGCCGACAGTCGTACGACATCAATCCCTTCAAAGATGAGGTATTGTGTGATGTTGCTCCTCTCGAAGTTTGTGATGTTCTTTTGGACAAACCTTATTTATAGAAACATCATGCTGTATATGAGTTGAGGCCTCATAGTTTTATTATTACTTTGAACAGGAAATTCTACAGGATACTCGAGGCAGTCCCACCTAGTGTTATTTCCTTGATCTCTGCTAAGAAATGCAGGAAGGTCATCTCTCATATGGGGAAGTTTGTCTTCTTCATGATTCGCTCTCAGAATAAGAAAAATATCGCAGCCTCATCCAGGGTCTCTGCGGTCGACCTCTCCACACAGTAGAAGCAAGTAGATAAGGTTATGGAAGAATACTCGGATATCTTCTCCTCACCGACAGGGGTACCTCTGCACTGCTAGGTCAAGCACCCCATCGATATGACCCCTGACGCACCGCTGCCCAATGGGCCAGTCTATCGTCGCTCTTTGTTAGAGAATGAGGAGATTAAGTGATAGATCCAAGAACTGCTCCATAAGGGGCACATCCGCCCCAGCTCATCACCTTGCAGGAGCCCAATCGTGCTGGTACAGAAGAAATATGGAACCTGGGGACTCTGTATTGATTATTGGGCTCTGAATAAAATCACTGTCATAAATCAGTACCTGATTCCCCAAATCGATGACCTCCTTAGTCAAATCACGGGGGCCAAATAGTTAAGTAAGATTGATCTGATGTATAACTACCACCGGGTCCCAATAGAACAGACAGATGTATGGAATACCACCTACATACAACAGGAATACAATGATCAGATTGTGGATACACAGATCAAGGGCACTCGACAACAAAGGATCCAACTTTATCGAGTCATCAAAGCAGGGCAGCTCTTGCACCAAGGCAAGTGGCTCACCTGGTGCCAAATTCAGCAGAAATTACCTCATCTAATGGGGGACCTCAATGTAATGGATACCATTTCCTCCTAAGGAGGGAGGATTGTTTCAAATGGATATCGGCGGCCACCCACCTTTTCCAACTGGCTCAAAACAGTTTTCTGACAATTTTTGCAATTTACTATTTTTAGTAGTTTTAACTTTCGAGGCCATTTTGAGGGAATAAATAATTGTTTTTAGTTATCTAGATCCTCAATGATATTCAAAAGCATGATTGAGCCCAAAAATCATTCTCCTCGACGATACCTTTCCAACAGGCTATCAGACACCTAAAACGGAGATTGTATGCAAAAGTTACGACCCCGGGAAGTTGATGTACTAACTTACCCAAACTGTGCCCACATTACTTTTGGTGCTTCATCTCCTAGGGTTAGGTTTTTGGATGCCTAGGGTTTTTGGCATTCTTTCTTATTATAAAAGGGTCTTCAGAGCCTCATTTTAACCTTCTTCTTGTGAATGCGCGCTGCCGTCACATCTCTTTTCAGAGATAAGCCGCCACCATTCAAGCAAGCTTGTTTCCACCGCATTTTACTGTTTCATCTTATTTCGTTATTGAATAGAAATCTAGTTTTACTGTATCTCTGTTATTTTGAGTTAAACACCTATTAGTAATATGTATTCATTTCATTCTTCTCATAAAATCCGAATCAGTGGTATCAGAGCGGTCTTCTCCTTGTCATCTTAATGCATGTCCCCAACGAGGTCGGAGTACAAAGAGTTGGGTCTAGAGATTGTTTCTCTTGAGGACAGAAGCTCTCGCACGCCTAAGCGAACTCCTATGGCAGGAGAAAATAAATATGACAGGACATGAGATCCTTTCAACTATTAATTGAGGAAGCCCTAACACACCAGAATTACGCGATGATGGATAGTTTCGTGCAAATCCTTTGGCAACTATTAACAGGTGACACATCTTCTTTGAACAGAGGCCCCGCCCCTTTAAAGGTACAAATAAACTTTGATATTCCTATATTTGAAGTTCAGATAGACGCAGATTCTATAGAAAAGTGGTTGAATCTACCAGAAGGGTATTTTTCTATTCATAAATTTTTTAATAGAGAAAATATTACTTTTGCGCTCCTCAAAGCCATTCCCCATGTCAAAGATTGGTGGGAAACTTTCTTTGAGCAAAAGGAAACAGAGGAAACCTCATTATTTTAAGTCACGGCCACCTGGGAATCCTTCATGGATGTTATTAAGGAACAATACTACCCTGTCGGAAGTTATGACGATCGATATACCAAATGGACCACACTGCGGAAAGAAAGACACCAAACAGTGCTAGATTTCACAAATATCTTCCATACCTTGCGTACCAAGTTGGGTATCAAAGATTCATAGTGAAATATGGTGCTCAAGTATCATGGTTCTCTGCATAGATACATCCAGACCGAAATGGAATTTTTGGACATATCATCCTTGGGTGCGGCATACTAATATGTCGTCAAAATCGAGCAGAAGCTCAAACAAAAGATGTGGCAATTTGGGTCTGGGAACCCCTCACAACAAAATCCAGGAAAGGGCAGCCCCAACCCAACGAACAAAGGATAGAGCAAATATGGACAGTATCAGGACAACCAGTACAAGCTGCAAGAAAAGAAGGACACAGAAAATACAAAGAAAGATACCAGGAAGTGGTGCGACTTCCATAAGATCCCTTGGCATAACACTGCTGACTGCCACTCAAAGCAGTCGTTGGTGGCCGAAGTGAAAGATTCTGAATCAGATGCGGATTCTGACTCCAAGACAGAACTAGAAAGGGGAATACGGATCATTGACGTGGAACCTAATGCCACCGTTGCTACCACCAAGCTCCAGCATGGTGAACCAGACGAGCCAGAAGAAGGAGAGTGCCTCTTCCATTCACATATGTGGGTAAAAGGCACCCTGTTGCGCTTCATCGTTGATAGTGGTAGCCAGAAGAACCTCATCTCAGCAGAGGTCAACAAGCAGTTGGCCCTACCAACAACACCGCACCCACAACCCTACACCATTAGATGGATCCGCCAAGGAAGTGATCTCCGCGTCAGCGAACAGTGCCGACTGTCGTAGGACATCAAGCCCTTCAAAGATGAGGTATTGTGTGATGTTGCTCCTCTCGAATTTTGTGATGTTATTTTGGGCCAACCTTATTTATGGAAATGTCATGTTGTATATGAGTCTAGGCCTCGTAGTGTTATTATTACTTTGAACAAGAAATTTTATAGGATACCCGAGGCAGTCCCACCTAGTGTTATTTCCTTGATCTCTACTAAGCAATGAAGGAAGGTCATCTCTCAGACAAGGAAGTTTTTATTCTTCATGATTTGCTCTTAGAATAAACGAAAGATCACAGCCACATCCAGGGTCTCTGTGGCTGACCTCTCCACACAGAAGAAGAAAGTAGATAAGGTCATGGAAGAATACTTAGATATATTCTCCTCACCTACAGGGGTACCTCTGCACTGCCAGGTCAAGCACCCCATCGATATGACCCCTGACGCAACGCTACCCAATGGGGCAGTCTATCGTCGCTCTTTGTTAGAGAATGAGGAGATCAAGCGATAGATCCAAGAACTGCTCCACAAGGGGCACATCTGCCCCAGATCATCACCTTGTGGGAGCCCAAACGTGCTGGTACAGAAGAAAGATGGAACCTGACGACTTTGTATTGATTATCGGGCTCTGATTAAAATCACTGTAAAAAATCAGTACCCGATTCCCTGAATCGATGACCTCCTTGATCAACTCACGGGGCCAAATGCTTCAGTAAGATTGATCTGAAGTCTGGCTACCACCAGGTCCCGATAGAACAAACAGATGTATGGAAGACCACCTTCGGGTTAAAGGAAGGACTTTTTGAATGGTTAGTCATGCCCTTTGGTTTGAAAAATGCTCCAACCACTTTCATGGGGATGATGGATGATATCCTGTGACCATTCACCAATAATTTTGTAGTGGTGTATCTGGATGACATTCTAATTTATAGCAAGACTTGGGCCGAACAATTGTAGCAAGAAAGAGACCAAACAGTGCCAGATTTCACAAATATCTTCCATACCTTGCGCACGAAGTTGGGTATCAAAGATTCAGAGTGAATTCTGGTGGTCAAGTATCACGGTGCTCTGCATAGATACATCCAGACCGAAATGGAATTTCTAGGCATCTCATCCTTGGGCACGGCCTAATGATATGCTGTCAAAATCGAGCAAAAGCTCAAACAAAAGACGCAGCAATTTGGGCCTGGGAACCCCTCACAACAAAATCCAGGAAAGGGAGGCCCCAACCCACCGAAAAAAGGACAAAGCAAAGATGGACAGTATCAGGACAACCAGTACAAGCCGCAAGCAAAGAAGGACACCGAAAAGACAAAGAATGATACCAAGAAATGGTTTGACTTCCATAAGAGCCCTTGGCATAACACTGTTGATTGCCGCTCAAAGAAGTCGCTGGCGACCGAAGTGAAAGCCTCTGAATCAGATGTGGATTTTGACTCCGAGATAGAACCAGAAAGGGGAAGACAGATCATTGATGTGGAACCCAGTGCCACCGTTGCTACCACCAACCTCCAACCCGGTGAGCCAGACGAGCTAGAAGAAGGAGAGTGCCTCTTTCATTCATAGATGTGGGTAAAAGGCACCTTGCTATACTTCATCATTGATAGCGGTAGCCAAAAGAACCTCTTCTTAGCAGAGGTAGTCAAGCGGTTGGCCCTGCCAACAACGTCGCACCCACAACCCTACACCATTAGATGGCTCCGCCAAGGAAGTGATCTCCGCATCAGCCAACAGTGTTGACTGTTGTATGACATCAAGCCCTTCAAAGACGAGGTATTGTGTGATGTTTCTCCTCTCGAAGTTTGTGATGTTCTTTTGGGCCAACCTTATTTATGGAAACGTCATGCTGTATATGAGTCTAGGCCTCGTAGTGTTATTATTACTTTGAACAGGAAATTGTACAGGACACCTGAGGCTGTCCCACCTAGTGTTATTTCCTTGATCTCTGCTAAGCAATGCAGGAAGGTCATCTCTCAGACGGGGAAGTTTTTCTTCATCGTGATTCGCTCTCAGAATATGTGAAAGATCGCAGCCACATCCAGGGTGTCTGAAGCCAACCTCTCCACACAGCAGAAGCAAGTAGATAAGGTCATGGAAGAATACTTGGATATCTTCTCCTCGCCTACAAGGATACCTCTACACTTGCAGGTCAGGCGCCCCATCGATCTGACCCCCGACGCACTGCTTCCCAATGGGCCAATCTATCATCGCTCTTTGTTATAGAATGAGGAGATTAACCGACAGATCCAAGAACTGCTCCACAAGGGGCACATCCGCCCCAACTCATCACCTTGTGGGAGCCCAATCGTGCTGGTATAGAAGAAAGATGGAACCTGGTGACTCTGTATTGATTACCCGGCTCTGAATAAAATCACTGTCATAAACCGGTACCTGATTCCCCGAATCGATGACCTCCTTGATCAACTCACTGGGGCCAAATACTTCAGTAAGATTGATCTGAAGTCTAGCTACCACTAGGTCTCGATAGTATAGACAGATTCTCTAGCCACTTTCATGAGTATGATGGAATATATCCTAGGAGAATTCACCAATACTTTTTTAGTGGTGTATCTGGATGACATTGTAATTTACAGCAAGACTTGGGTCGAACACTCGCAGCATATTTGACAGGTTCTGCACACCCTGCGACAACACAAGCTATACGAAAACCTAGAAAAATGCTCCTTCGGCATGGAAGGGGTCCATTACCTAGGCTACATCATTGATCTGCATGGCGTACATGTGGATCCAACCAAGATCCAATTCATTCGTGACTGGCGAGCCCCAACAACACTCACTGAGCTTCAAAACTTCTTGGGACTTGCTAATTTCTACCATGGGTTCGTGTTGGGTTTCTTCCATATTGCATGGGCGCTCAGCCAAATAAACAGGGGTGGTGGTAAGGCGAAATTTGTGTGGGGTCGGTCCCAACAACAAGTGTTCGATGATTTGAAGCAACGCTTGTGCTCAGCCCAAGTAATTTCACTACCAGACCTGCAACATCCCTTTGACATCGAGACATATGCTTTAGACTATGTTGTGGGCACCATTCTCACTCGGCACGGCTACCTCGTGGCCTATCATAGTGAGACATTGTGAGATACTCTCTATAAGTACCCTACTTACGACAAAAAAATGTACTCCATTGTGAAAGAATGCCGCCAATGGAGACATTACATTCTTGGGAAGGAGATAGTCATCCACACTTATCATAAGCCATTGTAGTTCATGCAGACATAGGGAAAATTGCAGAATGACCGCCATCAAAAGTGGTGCACATACTTGCAGCAATTCCACCTCAACATCAAGTATAAAATAGGAAGCACCAATCGTGTTGTTGATTGCCTCAGCAGGCTACCAGTTGCGACACTCACCATGGTGCTAGACTCTTGTGGCCATGAGACATCTGGATGGTCCCAACTCTATGAGACAGACCCTGACTTCGCCACTACCTACCAAATGTTGGGTGAAAATGTAGTTGTCGATAATTTCCAGGTTTTTTGTGTCGTCTGGGCCATATCTGTGTTCCATCAAGTGAGCGAGAGAAGATGATATGGGAAACCCACTACAGTCGGGTGGCAGGACACTTTGGTGTCGAAAAGAAAGTGGCGATGCTACATAAACATTTCTACTGGACGAAACTTCGACATGAGGTCGGAAAGTATATCATGTCCTGCACTGCTTGTGATATTTCCAAATCGACTACTAAGAAACATGGCCTGTACACCCCTCTTCCTACTCCAGACAGACCATGGGAATCCATCTCAATGGACTACGTGTCTTGCCTCCCATCTACCAAGCAGGGAAATGACTGTGTTTTTGTGGTTTTTGATCTCTTTTCGAAGATGGTGATTCTGGTTTCCTACAAGAAGAGCATAACAACAGAGGCCACTGCCAAGATCTTCTTTGAACCAGTCTGGGTACATTTTGGAATCCCACAAACCATTGTCTCAGATCGGGATAGTCGATTTCTCAGCACATTTTGGTTGAGCCTCTGGTCATTGTTGGACACCAAGCTCACCAAATCCACGGCCTTCCACCCCCAGACATATGGCCAAACTGAGGTTGTAAATCGAATGATTGTGCATATCCTTCACATGTATAATTCAAATCACCCTCGCACATGGGATGAGAGCCTTCCCTATGTCCATCATAGCTACAACTGAGCCTTGCATAGCTCAACCAACCACAACCTCTTTTAAGTAGGGTTGGGATTCCAACCATTGGGTCCCATATATGTTGCACTTCCCCTTGCATTCACCTCGATTGAATCATCTCCTGCTCCAACTAAATCTAACAAATCCATCTGGTTCATTGAGAGGATCCAGCACATCCGCCAATAGGTTTACGACATCCTACAAAAGTCCAATGACAAGTACAAACAACGCCATGATCAACATTGGGTGCCGCATAAGTTTCAGGTGGGTGACAATTTTTGGTTGCACTTGCAGAAACAACGCCTTGCAGGACCCCATCGAAATATTTTCCCACATTGTTATGGATCGTACACTATCTCCAAGGCCGTGGGGGATAATTCTTTTGAGCTCAACATTCCTCCTTTCCTTGGCCTGCACCTAGTGTTCAACGTGGATTTCCTTCACCCTTATTCCCACCATTACTGGACACCTCATAAGTAGTAGAACAACTAACACCAATAGAGATCAACCTCGAATGCATACAAAAGACATCCAATGATCATATTGTAGACATAAATATCAAGGGTACTCGACAACAAAGGATCCAGCTTTATCGAGTCGTCAAAGCAGGGCAGCTCCTGCACCAAGGCAAGTGGCTCACCAGTGGCCAAATTCAACAGAAATTTCCTCATCTAATGGGGGACCTCAACAAAATGGAGACTATTGCTTCCTAAGAATGGAGGATTGATCCATATGGATATCAGTGGCCACCCACCTTTTCCAACTAGCTCAAAATAGTTTTCTGACAATTTTGGCAATTTATTGTTTTTAGTAGTTTTAACTTCTGGGGCCATTTTGAGGGACTAAATGAAGGTTTTTCAGTATCAAGCTCTTAAATGATAGACAAAGGAATTATTTTCCCCGAAATGAATCTCCTTGATTATACCTTTCCAATGGGCTATCACACGCCTAAAATGGAGATCGTATGCAAAAGTTACGACCCCAGGAAGTTGATGTACTAACTTACCCAAACGGGGCCCACATGACTTTTGGCGCTTCATCTCCTAGTGTTAGGTTTTTGGATGCCTAGGGTTTTTGGAATTATTGATTATTGTAAAAAATCCTTTAGAGCCTCATTGTAACCTTCTTCTTGTGAATGTGCACTGCCATCACATCTCTTCTCAGAGATAAGCCACCACCATTCAAGCAAGCTATTTCCACTTATTTCAACTTATTTCGTTATCGAATAGAAATTCAACTTATTTCGTTATCAAATAGAAATTTGGTTTTACTGTATCTCTATTATTTTGTGTTAAGCACCTGTTAATAATCTGTATTCATTTCGTTCTTCTCATAAAATTAGAATCAGTGGTATCAGAGTGGTCTGCTCCTTTTTTTATATGTTCGTCCAAAGACTAATACAAAATCATTTGTTGATAACACAGATGTTGGACCTTACAGACCTCTCGGCACTTCTCCCATCCAGCAGCGAGGAGAGGTAGCGGCAACACCATAGTATGCTAAGGATTATCAAGTGGTGGAATAGAATCTAGAGGGCCTGACTGCAGACATTCCAGACATGACTCTGGAAGAGGTTCCACGACATGATCAACGTCATACTGTAGGTAAATCAACATCTATGAGTTGACTGCTCCATAGGGTTGCTAGGTCAGTCGTGTGTTACCATGAACGTCATCCATGACGTCACTTTATAGAAGCTATAAGCTTCAATTTTTGACATTTTAATCTTCGGACTAACTTTTTGTAAAAAACTCTTTTGATCGTTATATATACAGACGATTTTTATCGGTTTACTTTATATTATGTGAATTTTGATGTGTTTGATTTATAAATGATTCAAATGTCTATCCAATACATAATTATCCAATGCATCTGTTAATGTATTTAGACATCTAGGAATATCTTGATATTCAATGTGATCAAAATAACGTTCCAAGAGGCGAATTCGCAAATACACCCATAATAAAGTAGGATTTCGAATAGAGTAGACATTACTTAACTGTAGTACTACAAGCTGCGAGTCAAGTCACACAACCAAATGACAAATTCCAAGTGAGATAGCATCAACTAATAATTCAATAACGACGTTATACTCTGCAATGTTGTTGGTTGCATGATCGAGGCACACACCTCGTAAAGATACAAGTTCATTTGTTGGGGTATAGATTGCCCACGCAGCGGAAGCAAGGTTCTGAGTACTACGGCTAGCACCATCAGCGAAGCCAATATAGGGTAGCGAAGACTCTGACATCTGGAAATCAAACACAATGTCACATAAGGGCAGAGACTAGATAACGACAAAAGAAATCTATAGTAACACACACAAAGTATGATACATTAAAATACAAGTACTTGTGCACATATGACTTATGCATAGTACTTCTTCAGGTACAACCCATTCCTGGGTTCACTCAAAGGGATACCATCATAATCTACCAACTCATAAGCTTCCTTTTCCAAAACTCGACAAATAATATAAGGACCTCGCCACAAGGGTTCGAATTTCCCAGTTCCTAACACATCTCGATCCTGCTCATAGAGAAGAACAAGATCACCTTCGGAGAAAACACGAGGCTTGACATGCTTGTCGTATTGGGCCTTGACACGTTTTTTCTGGGATTCTATTACTAGAGTGGTGTAACGTCGAGTTTCGTCTAATCGCATAAGATACAATAGACGTTCTTCTTCAGCAAAAGTGTTGGGGAGGATTTCAACAGCTAGCTTCAGAGAGGTATCTCGCATTCTATAGGAAGAATGGCTTCCACACCATAGACTAACCGAAAAGGCGTAAACCCAGTAGCGTACTTGACAGATGTCCAGTACGCCCACAATGCCGAAAACAACATTATGTGCCAACTTGTTTTATGAATTCATATCATCCGTCGAAGCATAGTTATGAGAACTTTGTTGATCGCTTCGACCTAGACATTAGCTTGTGGATAATAGGGTGTTTAGTTATCATGACGAAGACCCAACTTTTCCGTAAGTTCATACATCATAAAATTCCTAAAGTGGCTACCGTGATCAGTGACGATATCTTGGGGAACAACAAAACGAGCTATGATGTGATTAAAAAGAAACAAGGATGCAATCTTTCCAGTATTGTTGAATGTCAGCATCACCTCGGCCTATTTTGTAAAGTAATCAACGACTACAATGATGTAACCATGCCCCCCGGTTGAGTGAGGGTGACATGTCATGAAATCGATGCCCCATTTCGCAAAAGGACCAACTGAGACCACAGGATAAAGAGGAGCAAGATGTGAGCGAATTTTCTGGTTGTAGGTCTGGCAGGCATGGCATTTCTTAATGGAAGTAATGCAGTCATTAAACAAAGAAGGCCAAAAATACCCTACGCATAAGATATTCTGGGTAGTAGCATACCCAGACATATGACCACCACATGCTCCGGAATGGCAGTCATTCAGAGCTTTCTCGGCTTCGTCGAACGTTAGACAACGTTGAAAAACAGAGTCAATTCCCCGACGGTAAAGAGTATCCCTGAGGATAATGTATTGACGAGCTTGATAGTGTATGCGATGTCATTTAGTACTAGACAAAGTAGGCCATAAAGTCTGGGTTTGGAGATATATAATGATATCTCCATACCAAAGACTGTCAGTGCTAATAAGGAAAAGAGATTCATCGGGTAATGAATCAACTGCTACATTTTCCGTTGCAGAGTGAGTAAAATCGCATATCAACTCAGCAAAAACTAAGGATTTCTTAGACTTGGCGCGATCGAATTCCAAGTCAAACTCCTGGAGTATGAAAATCCATTTGGAGTATTTTCCCCCTAGCAATTGACATGTCAAAATATGTTGCTTAGGGTTGCAATGAGAAATCACCGTAGTCTTGCGTGAGAGGATATAGTGCTAAAAGCATTAGACGGCTTGAAAGACAACCAAGGCCAGTTTTTCAACATGTTGATACTTGATTTCAGTTGGTGTGAGACTTCGACTCAAGTAGTAAATAACATGTTCATCGTGCGCATCATCCTCTTGGACGAGAACCATGCCAATAGTGTACTTCGAGGCAGCAAGATAAAGGAAATAATCACGACTATAATCAGGAGGAAAGAGAAGCAGAGCTCACGTGAGGTACAAATTCAAAGCTTTAAAAGCATTGTTGGCAATGGTATCCCAGACGAACTCTGAATCTTTCTTTAGTAGCCTCGTAAAACCACGAGTGATCTCGGCGTAATTAGGGATGAAACGACGAAGAAAGTTTGATTTCCCTTGCAAACTTTGCAACTGGTGCAGTGTAGAAGGAGGAGGGAGATTAAGAATCGCCTCAACCTTAATAGGATCCACCCGGATCCCTTGACGCGAAACGATAAAACCTAGAAGACGACCAGATTCTACTCAAAAAACGTATTTATGATAATTTAAACATATACGATAGAATCGACAGCGAACGAAAATGGCTCGGAGGTGGGTAGGGTGATCGACTCTGCGCATAGAATGAGCGGGTAAATCGTCCAAATAAGGTTGAACGATATGCTTGATATCATGAAAAGTATAAGACATAACACGTTGAAACGTCGTGCCGACGTTCTTAAGACCGAAAGGAAGTTTCCTATAGGAAAAAGTACCCCAAGGACAAATAAAGGCAGTTTTATGTTGATCCTCGGGAGCAATGTTAATTTGATTATAGCCAGAGAAACCATCCATAAGAGAGAAGATTTCACTTCCGGCGCAATCATCGACAATCTGATCGACGAAGGGGGTAGGAAAGTTGTATTTGGGAAAAGCTTTATTAATATCCCTATAATCAACACATACACGAATATCGCTGCCTTTTTTGTCAATCGGGACAGGATTGGAAACCCATTCTGTAAGAGCCACCAGATAAATAAAGCTAGCTTTCAAAAGTTTCTCAACTTCGAGTTTGATAGCAGCCACTTTACGTGGGTGAACTGGACGAAGGCGTTGCCGGATGGGTTTAGCACCGGGGTATGTCTTTATCTCATGTACAACAATTGTAGGGCCGATACCTGGCATTTCTTCGTAGCTCCAGGCGAATATGTCACGAAACTCTTTGAACAGGGATGTATAGGTGACTATTTCGTCCTGGGAACAGAAAGCTCCAATATGGACATTTTCGATGATTCCAGGTTTAAAGGATATGTCAATGGGAATCGTGGGAGAGATATTACTGAGGTTCCCTTCGGCAAACACATCCTATGCAGACCCGGGAATGGTCGAGATGACAACAACGGTTAACGGAGTCGAAATTCATTGGTAGTTCTCAAGAGTGTGTTGTTCCAGAAAGAGTATGGAACAATGATTCCCATCATCCCAAGGGGTGTCCTCCATGACAGACATGATCATCTCGTCAGTGGGAAAAATAACACGAAAAGGATCGGGAGACAACTCATCAAGAGAGGAGGTAGAAGGTGTTGCCGATTGAATGACCTGATAAGCGGATTCAATCGGACTTAACGGCATTGCATCGCCAAAATGAAGATGATCTCCAGGATCAGGGACTATCCAAGGGTCGGAAGACACATGAAGTTCGTGAGGCACGGTGGAAATCATGTTGATATAAGAAACAGAGGGGCATGAAAAATCGAGCGAAGGAATGGGGAAAGTACCCATTAACGAGGAGTCCTTTAAAAGGCCTACACTGACATTCTCATAACCCGAAGGGGTTTTAGCAATAAACGGTACGTTGCTAGTACGAGTATCATAATTGAAGAAGGCAAGTTGGTCAATGGTAACAACCTTTCCTTGATGAGGGAAATGTACTACATGAAAAAGTGTCGACACAACAGCGCGCATGGAATCGATCCAGCTGCGGCCAAGCAGAAGATTATAATCAAGGGGAGCGTTAAAGACTTCCACTTCAACTTGGACCGTCTTACCTTCTAGTGTAATGGGAAACGAAGGAAGAACATCATAGGGATTAAAACTAGAGCCACTGAAGGCTTTAAGAGTGTTCTGGGATTCATTCAAAGGAGGAGAGCCAATGGCTTTCCAACAAGCAAGAGACATAACACAAGTCAAGGCTCCCTCATCGATAACAGTTCAGCAAATGTTCTTGTCCGTGACAACAACTTGTATTCGAAACGCGAGTTGAGGGGGTAACCTTGGAATGTGATCTTCCAAGTCAAAGACTACCAAATTTGTATCGGTTGGGTCAATTCCACCTATAGCTTTCAACAGTGCCTTCCGTTGTGCAGGAAAATACTGAAGGACTTCAAGCGATGACATCGTTGAAGGTGCCTGGGCCAGATATTCAACAATGTTGTAGTTCTGGGCCGCACGAGCATGAGGATTGAATGTCAATTTCCGTACGACACCTTTTGGGGGGGGTCGTAGAACTGTGTCGAGGCTCGGTCGTTCGAGATGAAGAGGACCGTTAGTAGGTGGAGTCACTGGAGAGGGTTGTACCAAAGCATGAAGTAAATCATCAACCTTCTCCTCAGACGTAGAATAATCTTTGGCTCGAGTCGTGAGTGCAACGTTATTCTACTTAGAATCACCAGTACACATCAAAACATATGATGTCGTAGAAGAGGAGGGTTGGTCGTGAATGACCAATTGAGCCTATTGTTGAGACAGGAAGGGTTGGGACAAGACAACCGGTGCAGGTGGTTTTGGGGTTCCCTGAAGGAACTTAGTGACCTCGACACGTCGTGGACAATCCTTCATGTAATGATCATCACCACAGATAAGGCAAGGGTATCGTGGTTTTCGCTTATACCAATCTTCAACAGGAGTGGTTTTAGGTTGCTCTGTTTGATTATTATTTTTTCCCTCCTTATTCTTACCTCTCCCCTTTTTAGATTTGTTTTTACCAGCTGGGGTAGATTGAACAACGTTTACCTAAAAAGTTTTTCCGGTGGGAGTGGCAGGAGATGGAGCATTTTGAACATTAGAAGAAGAATATTTAGGGTTTGTGCTTGAAACATAATGTGATTGGGCTTGGGCAGTACCAATCACACCGTCAGCTGCATGCGAGGCAACTGGAGTAGTTGACGTGCTGGAAGCATTAGGACGAGGTAACTAAGGGAGTAAATCATAAAGTGTTCTCGTTTGTGAATAAACGAGATCAAGATATTGAGCACGACTTATAGCCTGCTCCTTCGTGACAACGCCACCCATGGAAATGTCCTTACCAATTTCGTTCACAAAGGATTTTGTAAACCATTCTGCCAGTAACTGATCAAGAAGCTCAAGTTTAATGAGACGGTGCCTCCTTCGCCACTCATGGATATGATCCTATATATGAGTGCCTTTATTATGTTTGAAGGAATTCAAAATCTCAGTCTCGGTATTATAACGGATCGGTAACTGGTAATGTGTAAGGAAATCCATAGCTAGGGTGTTGAAATCAGAGAAGAAACCTTGTGGCAATTCAATATACCACTTCGCAGCAGAACCGATAAGGGTTCGTTGAAAAAGACGTAAACGAATAGAGTCATCCATCAACGAGTTGGATGAACACCATAGGTGAAAATTCATAACGTGATTGTTCAGGTCCTCTCCCACCTTGCCGTCGAATTTAGGAATGTCTGATGGAAGCTTGGCTGGAATAACAGGCCATTGGGGAGAGTGACGAATAGGATCATTTAGAATCCTAGAAAAATCCGACAAATCCAAAGTAGCGAGAAAAGGTAACTGTCAATTCACCTGTGGGTACTAGTGACTCTGGGGTGGAAGCCTTGTTGGCAAACCAGTAGGACCGTAAGAAGTCTGCGCATAATGGGAATACCCAGGCAGATTCGGTGGTGGTTGAAAATGATAGTAGCTTGAGGGATTGTAACCTTGAGCGGGGACATGAGTTTGAGCATTAGTACCCCAAATAGGATTGGGTATACTGGGATATGGTTGGCCTATAGTAGGGACAAGCAACTACTTCCCCCCAGTTGTTTGAGGAGGATTTTGTATCATCTGATTCCAATACTGGGCCAAAGAGGGCGATATATTTTGTCCAAAAGGTGGGTTTGGTCCCCCTATCGTAGGCGGAGTTCCAACCGGAAGTTGTGTCCCAATAAAAGGTTGTGTAGTAATGGGAATGTGTCCGGTAAGAGGAAGTTGAATTGTACCACCTTGTCCACCAAAGAGAATCTGCAAGTTTGGTGTAATGGATGGTATAGTTCCACTAGGATTAGGATTGCCAGAAGGAAATTGAGGGAGTGTCGGAAGAAAACTAGGAATAGGGTGCCCAGGAAAAGAAGGACCACCTGGAGAACCAGATGGGGTTTGCGGAGGTGTTGGAATAGAAGCATTCAACAAAGAATTCAATGCATGGTATCCAGGTGGTAGTGTCAGAGTGACATTGGGCGTTCATTGTGTGTTTATAGGAGCAAGATTAGCTACAGTGAACTCAATTGGAACACTCGTAGTAGCTGCAAGATGGGCCATTTCGACAGGGACAGTAAAGTGATAAGTAGTAGTCAACGGTATTGTCTTGAGGTTAGAGATTTCAGAAATCATAGGTAAATTAATCTCATAAATCACAGGAGAACCTGGACCAAAAAGGTCTCATCGAAAAACACCTGTAGACCAAAAAGGATCTTGGCCTTCTATGCCGGGAAAAGGCCCAACAGGTGATCCAGAAGAGGTAACAACTAATTCTATGGAAGAATTCAGTCATCTAAAAGGGCACTGAGAATCACTAGGAAGTCGAAAATCCTCTCGAGTATTTGTAATTCGAAAACGTTCTAGAGATTCAGTTCATTCGACTTATGGTGTGGTGACGACTGTGGCTTCACTTGGCCCAGGAGATCCCTCCGGTGTACCTGTAGGCAAGGGTTGAGAACCGTCGAGATGCTCTAGAGACAAACCTTGCATTCTACGTGAACGGCGTGGAGGAGCTATTGTAAACGAGTGACAAACTTCACGAAGAAAATCCTATGGTCAACTTTGAGAACAAACAACATGTGCTAGTAAGCAAAATCTAGG
Organism: Picea engelmannii; assembly: GCA_009831015.1. NCBI lineage: Eukaryota > Viridiplantae > Streptophyta > Pinopsida > Pinales > Pinaceae > Picea > Picea engelmannii. Next base: position 631,836 of record ML783939.1, on the reverse strand, counting down.
AAGCAATCACCAGGCAAACAAGACCTTCTAATTTCGAAGCCACTAGTTAGTGATGAAATTCAACATCGCAACAACAAAACGAGAAGGGGCGGGGCTAGGGTGGAAAAGTTACGCTGACGACCTGCTTAACAGACTTACACCCTAGTGCAAGCTCCCACACATAATCGTGGGTATACCCTCCAAGGAGCCCGAGTGAGTTTGGTCAATGTCAATTCCAGGTACTGTGAATACTTTCCCCTCTACAGTCACCTTGGGTAAGAACCTAGAAAGATAGGCCACTAAGGTCACCACCAAAAACAATAAATCCTGGGGGAACAGTCGACAGTCCGATCCACACGCAAGGGCATGGTATCTAGCCCGCAATCAACTCAAAAGGCTTCCACTCATCATTGTGGGTATACCTCCGAGTGATCCCCGTAATACATGCAATCTCTACACTGATATCAACAAAGCAGAGTGAGTAACTCTGCCAATATCAATGTGACCTAGTGTTTGACCCTTGTGTGAGAAGGGATTCACAGGACAAGATGTTGCAAATGAAATTTAACACTCCCTAACACAAGATGCTATTGTGTGTTTTTGTGCTTTTGGAGAGTGTATCTCTCTTCCTACTCCAAAGCGCTAGCCTAGCTAAATGTTGGTGTAATAGAGCCCTAGAAAAGAGTTACTAGATAAATTTTATGATTACGTAGTGTTATTAAGAGTTGTTGTTTACTCAAAGGTAACGAAAATGAAACTTATGTTGTATGACTCTGAACCAACAATGCAAGGATGATAATGAAATAGATCACGTTCCGTTCAATGAATCCTATGTATGGGAGAGAGAAAGTTTTCTAGATCAACCTTTAACTACAATGCAAAATTCCCGTTGAAATGCAAATACAAACAATCACTTATTAAAGGACAAATCTCTATTGTGTCTTTTTCAAATACTTCAACAATCTCAATAATTTGATTTTCAATGTTTTCTAAAATGAAAAGAATTTTTTGAAAGAAAAAAAATGTGTTCACTTTTCAAAAAGGACCCACACTATGACAGCAAGAGTACTGAAAATCAAAAGCCAAATGAACAATCAATGACAAACTCAATCAACTCTTTCAATGAAAGCAAAAATAAAGATCAAACCAAAGTAGTCTTCTCAAATGCAAAAGAAAATGATCTTTCAAACCAATAAGCAAATGAGAAAAAACCAAACACTCAACTTTCAACTAATCACTGGTTCTTAACTAATCAAACACACTCAGAATCTGAAGTCAGAGAGAATGGTTTTTCCAAGAAAAGTCAAGAAACGAAAGTCAAGCCAAAAATGACAAGAAAAGCCTTGAAAATCCAAAGATTGTTCGTGCATACAAACAAAGACAAGAAAGATATCAATCAATGGTCCAAGAAACTCATAAGAGGCAACCAAACTGATCTAGGTAGTGAGAAATACCAAAACTCAAATCCAAATTTTGAAAAATGATGTTCGCAGGGAGGCAATATAACACAGTGTGAGAATCACTGATTCTCGCAGGTGACCCTTGAGCAAGGTGCGAGAACCTCGCACTGAAACCTAAAGGCAGAGTGCGAACTCTACCAATTCTCGCAGGCTGCAATGAAGTACAGTGCGAGAATGCCTGAACATAATCAAAAATTTGAAAAATGAAGCAAAATTGAAAAAGGCCTCTGGACCCAGAGGGTCTAACAGGATATCATGAAGACTCAGAGATTGATAGGATAGGAGAAAAGTGAAACCAGAGCAAATGGCCACAGAAAAATACCAAAGGCCACAAAGAAAATGGGATTGTTCCCCAGTGGAGTCGCCAATTTTGTTATTGGATAAATCCGTAAGTGCGGACACAAACCGATCTTCCTAGATCCACCTGGATCTAGAACAAAGCAAGACAGAATATGACTCTTTCCCTAGATTTAAACTATTGAATTAAATAGGAGGAAAGAACAAAGAACATACTTTATTATCGCTTCCTATGGTCTTTGTTGCTCCTGCTTCACTCCAGTGCAGTCAATACCAAGACAACACAAACCAACCAAAGTGAAGAAAGCACAATCTATTCAATAGTCAATCTATGTATATGATCAAGGAATTATACAATAAAGTGGAAATAGCTTTATGGGAAAGGGACATATTATTGTATCATATTAATAGAAAGTAAAGATTACAACCCAAGCCTTGATGTCGCAAACTTCCTTTTGATGGCCTTTGGCTCCGACACACACACTTGCTCACTTGTATGAAGAAGATCAACCCCTTTGGATAAACTTGCTGGAGTCTCTAAGTTGTTGTAGCTTCAGTCCTTCACACAATTCTTTCACTAATTCTCCAATGAATCTTGCTTAACCTTGCTTGTTTGCTTAACCTTTTCCATGAGAATTCCCTCAATATATAGGAGAGAATGAATTAGTAACTTGGATAAGAATGATCCCAAAATATCAGGGAATCCAGTACTAGGATAACCATTCGAATGCCATCTCATCCTTCTAGAAGATTCCCTTCTAGAAGCATCGAGAATTCACCTTTTTCCTTGATTTAAAAAGAGTTCGCACCCTAGCAGTTCAACACAGTGCGAAATTCTCACACCCTAGCTTAAAGCAACCTGCAAGAATCATGCATTCTCGTAGGCAAATATACTAGTAGCCTGCGAACCTCCTTAAAAAATGATATTTCTGGAAAGAGAAGAAAGTAACTTTTCTTAGGAGAAAGTTCTTATGAAGAGCCTGAGTACACCATCATCAAAACATCATCATGATGACCAAAATCATGGGTAACAATGAGCAAGAGACAATTTGTAGTGGCACTCTCAACTACAGAAGTTGAATACATGGAAGCTACTCATGCGAGTAAGGAAGCTATATGGTTATAGAGTTTTTGTTCAAGTATTAGGTTTGTATAGCAAGATGTAAGGTTAGATTGTGATAGTCAGAGTGCAATCTTTCTGGCAAAGAAACTAGCTTATCATTATAAGATAAAGCACATTGACGGTCAATATCACTTTGTGAGAGACATTGTTGAAGACAAGAAGGTGTTGTTGGTGAAGGTCGACACTTTGAAGAATATTGTAGATTCATTAAAAAAGTCTATAAGCACTTATAATTTCTCTTGGTGTAGAGAAGCAGTGCGAATTATTTCCCTGAATTATGGATCATGTAATCCCCGGGTCCCATGTATGCGAAGAAAACAACAAGTGGGAGAATTTTGGGCATGTGTTATATTATTTTCATTGTTATCCCCATGTGCAATGCATATGCATTGGGTGCAACAGGGGGGTTGTAAGGACGTCGGAGCCCTTGAAAAAAAATCTAGCCAGTTTTTTGGTCCATTTTGGGTGATTTTAGCACACGTTTTTCTAGCCCATGGTTTTATAATTTTGGTTAAGTAATTAAGGTTGTAATCTAATCCAGCTCAATAGATTAAGGTTTTGGATGCCACACATACGCACGCGCACGTGCGCACACATTGTATTTTTGAGTACTATGTATGAATGATATTGTTTTCTTTATGTTTTATAAAGAATCTATGTGTACATTTCTATATTGTAAAGGTTTAAAACCTACACTCACAAATCATCGTGATTCGGCCACCAAGGCTACCCAGTGTGTCTTCTAGACATAAGAAGAAGAAATTTTCCAAAGACTAGTTACAAGGGGAATTATGAAAGATAAAACCACCTACCCTTAATGGTGAGGTGAAGTCTAGTGAGGAAGCTAAGGCACAACTTATTGGAATGAGAAAGTATTTATAGGCACATGATTACTCTGGAAACAACAAGGCTAGAGTATCCATTTACAACATGAATGATGGAGCATCCATATGGTGGGAATATCTCAAGAATGTAAAGAAGATAAGTGAAAGGAAAATCACTTGGAAGCTATTTAAAAAGTACCCATGTCAGAAATATTTGTCAAAGAGGTATTATGATAGAAAAATTGAGGAATTTCATGAAATGAAATTGGGTCAATCAACCATGGATGCCCATGCAAGTAAATTTTTGGAAGTACTAAGGTATGTTCCATATATCAAAGATGAAAAAGTGAAAATTCAACGTTTCCTTAGTGGATTTCCTCAATCTTACAAAGATAGAATTGAATCTGATGAGCCTAAGAATATTGATGATACAATAAGAAATGCTAAGTATTGTTATGAACAAATAAAGAATAAACCTAAATTTAGAAAGATTTGGAAGGAAAAGAAAAAATAGAAGTTTGAGTAGAGGAAGAAAGGATTTAAGCCTCCATAATATAAGAACCAATCAAGAATTTTTAATCCAAACTATTCGGCATGAAGCAGTTTCCAACAAAATTTTCCATCTCTAAGTGGAATCAAACCAACAGAGTTAGTAGTAGGAAATCCAAGGGAGGCTTGCAAAGGGCCTTTTAAGTGTTGGGGATGTGGAGAAGAGCATCTGCTCAGGGATTGTCCTCATAGGCAAGAAAACTAATAAGACTTCCTACACTATACAAGAAGCTACAACAATGAATGCCATATCAAAGACTATTCCTAAAATATATGTTTCATTGGGAGATCGATAAGTAGACCAACAAGATTCAGTGGTGGAAGTTGATGGTAAGATTGCTAAGAAAGTTATTTCTATTTTAATTGAGCTGAGATCTAGTCATAGCTATGTCGCACCTAAGATTGTTGAGTCATGTATTCTTCAGAAAAGTAAGCATAAGAAATCTTGGTTAGTTCAGTTTTCTATATGAGTTAAGAGAAGGATTAGTGAGTTGATAGAATACTACCGAGTGGAAATGAATGGACTGCTCATAAGGGTGAATTTGAATATTTTTCCTTTGGGTTTGTATCATGTCTTAATTGGCATGGATTGGTTAACAAGACATAAAGTAAATTTGGTCTACTACAATAAGACCTTTGAATGCATAGATGATGAAGGGAATCCAAGTTTAGTGAAAGGTACTCTGATATCCATCTCTATTAAACATATTTCAACTTTAAATATAGAAAGGAGTTTCATAAAATATTTTCAAATATATGTAGTTCATGTATTGGAGTCAACATAAAATAAAGGGTCAAAGTTTGAAGACTATCCAATAATCCAAGAATTTAAGGATGTTTTTCCATAGGAGATTCCTAGATTACATCTTAAGAGAGATATCGATTTCTCAATTGATCTTATGCTTGGTTATGCACCTATATCAAGAGCTTCGTACAAAATGAGTACACCTGAATTGATGGTGTTGAAAATGAAACTACAAGAATTGTTAGACAAAGGTATATTAGACCAAGTGTGCTTCTTTGGAAGTATCAGTACCATTTGTGAAGAAAAAGGATGGTACACTTAGACTATGCATTGATTACAAACATTTGAACAAAGTGATAGTGAAAAACAAGTACCCTTTACCCCAAATTGATGATCTATTCAATCAGGTAAGAGGGGAAAAAGTATTTTTCGAAGATTGACTAGAGATTGGGGTATCATCAAGTCAAGATTAAAGATGAGAATATTCATAAGAATTCTTTGAGAACAAGGTATGGTCATTACGAGTTCATGGTGGTAGAATTTGGACTTACCAATACCTGGATAAATTTGTGTCTTATGAACAACATTTTCAATAAATACCTGGATAAATTTGTGTCTTATGAACAACATTTTCAGTAAATACCTGGATAAATTTGTATTGGTATTTATCGATGACATTCTTATCTATTCTAAATATGAGTAAGAACATGAGGAACATATCAAATTGGATTTGCAGACATTGAGAGAACATTAGTTGTATGCCAAGTTCAGTAAATGTGATTTCTATCAAATATAGATACAGTATTCAGACACATTATATCGGATCAGGGAATTTCAATTGATCCAAAAAAGATCAAGGGAATTATGAACTAGCCCACTCCGAAGAATGTGACATATGTAAGGTCATTTATGGGACTGGGAGGATAAGACATGAGATCTGCAGAAGGATTTTCAAAAATTGCCCATCCCATAACCTCTTTGCAAAATAAAGGAGTAAAGTTTGTGTGGTTTACCAAATGTGAAGAAATTTTTCAACAATTGAAGAATATTCTAACTAGCACACTAGTTCTAAAGATTGCAAACCCAAATAAAGACTTCATAGTGTGTACAAATGAATGTAAGGAAGGATTGGGTGGAGATCTTACGCAATATAATCATGTGATAAGTTATGGATCCAAGAAATTGAAGGAGCATGAAAAGAATTATGTTACCCATGACTTGGAACTTGCAACCATAATACATGCATTAAAGATGTGGTGTCATTACTTGATGGGTAGAAAATTTGTTTTGATGATGGACCACAATGGATTAAGACATCTATTCAATCAGGCCTCAATTGAATGCTATTCATGATTGATCGTTAGCATTTATTAGTGAGTATGGTTTTGATATTAGACACATAAAGGGAAAAGAGAACAAGGTAGCAAATACACTTAGTGGGAGCATGCAAGTTATACACTTAGAAACTGTCAGTCTAGAATAAAATAAGATTTGTGTAAGGATGAGTACTTCCTATAAATAAGGGAAGGTTTACAACAAGAGCCACAAGAACAAAAATATGATGGCTATCAAATCGTTGGAGAATGATTGATGATCTATAAGGATATATTGTACATTCATGATTCCATGTATTTAAAGAAACTTATCTTGGATGAAACACACACGAAACCTTACTCAGGACATCCAGGTTATTAGAAAATGATTAGTGCGGTAAGGAAATAATGTTTTTGGTCTGGAATGGAAAAGGAAATTGTTAATTATATTGCAAGATGCTTAGAATGTAATTAGGTTAAAGAAGAACACAAACATTCAGCGGGGTTGTTGCAACCTTTATCCATTCCCGAATGGAAATGGTAAGTAATCACCATGGACTTTATCATAGCTTTGTTGAAGACAATAAGACAACATGATGCCATCATGGTTGTAGTTGAAAATTTGAGAAAGGCTGCTCACTTTATCCCTATAAAGTCTGCATTTAAAGCAATCAATATCACACAAATTTTCATGATGGAAATTTTCAAATTGCATGGAATACCTACCACGATTATATATGATAGAGACTCAAAGTTTACATCAATATTTTGGAAATGATTGTTTGAAGGCTTGGAAATAGGAACCTTGACCGGTTTATATTCCTACATATTAAACCTCTAAAAAATTGTCTCAACTTACTTACTTTGGCTTAAACAAAGTTTCTTATTAGCATGATCTCTTTTAATCTCCATGCCCAAAATAAAGTTTGCAACACCAAGATCCTTCATGTCAAACTTAGAGGGTAGTTGAGACTTAGTCTCCTTGATGATATCCTTGTTATTTATTATTAACAACATATCATTGACATATAATAATACATAAATAAAGTAATTACCAACCTACTTGGAATAGACACATTGATCAACCTTGCTTCTTACAAATCCCAGTCCAAGTATGTAAGTATCAAAATTTTGATACCACATCCTCGGGGATTGTTGTAAGCCATATAAGGAATTTTTTAGTTGAAAACCCAACTCCTTCTTACCCTTCATTGTGAACCACTCATGTAGATTTATTCTTCTAGGTTCCCTTGTAGGAACATTGTATTTCAATATCAAATGAAACAACAAAAGACAATAGAAATATGATGGAAGTCAATTTTGCAACATGAGAGAAAATATCACCAAAATCATTCCCCTCCACTCGGGAATGGGCCTTTTTCTACCAGTGAGCCTTATACTTCTCCACTTGGACTTTTTCATTGGGATTCTTCTTGAAAACTCATTTTCTACCAACATGTTTTCTTCCATCAAGTTAACCAATTCCCATACCTCATTTTTTTTAAGGCCTCAATTTCCTCAACCATGGCCTTCTTCCATAGTTTACCTTCCTAAGAATCAACTACATCTCTAACAATGAATCTAGGATCATCATTAATAGCAGATAAAAGAAAGGAAGAATGAAAATTAGGTGGACTATACCTTTCTTTTTTCCTTCTTACTCAAAATCATTTCCTCAAGACTGGGGCCTATGGTTCCTTCTCTTCATTTGATTCATTTAACTCATCTTCATCCATTGAGTCAACCTATTCTCCATCTCAAACTATATTTTCTTTGGTTCTCCTCCTCTTGGTTCATTTTCATGTTTGGAAATATTTTTAACCTCTTTAAAGATCACATCACAACTATAAATATACATCCTTGTCACTAGATTCCAAAGTTTGTATCCTTTTACTCCATCTTTATAACCAATAAAGATACAATTTTCTACTTTGTTGTCAATCTTTCTCCTTTGGAACATGCACATAAGAATCACAATGAAAAACTCTAACATGTTCAAGAGAGGGTTTCTTATAAATGCATGCCTCATGGGAAATCTTATCAACCAATGTTGATGTAAATAATCGGTTGATAAGATAACACATGATACTTACTACCATTGCCAAAAATTTATGTTCTATGCTGACACCACTAAGCATACTTCTTTCCTTTTCCATCAACATCGTATTCATCATTTCTACAAGTCCATTTTGTTAAGGTCTATATGCGGTTGTATTTTGTCATGTTATTCTTCAATATTTACATAACTACTCAAAATCTATCCAATAGAACTCTCGTCCATTATATGTCCTCAACACTTTTATTTTCTTCTATGTTTAGTTTTCTACAAGAGCCTTAAACTCTTTGAATTTACTGAAAAACTCAAATTTATTCTACAAGAACTACTACAATGTTTTTTCTAGAGGAATCATCTATAAATGAGACATAGTACACAAATCCTCCTAGTGATGGAACAGTTACAGGTCCAAACACATCATCGTGTATTAGTGAACTAGGATCCATTTTCCTTTTGTAGCACCAGATGGTATTATGACTTGATTCTCTATACCAATGATATACACAATGTTTATACAAATCAAAATCTAAATACGAATAACAGATACCTTCAACCATACCTTTACTATACAAAGCATGAAGTCCCTTCTCTCCAATATGTCCCATTCTTTGATGCCAAAGAATTGTCTTATCTACAAAATTATTGGAAGTTTTATGTATTTCCTTCTTAAGATAAACTATACCATTACACCCATTAGTAATAGTGATTCACAATAGATTTTACGAGTTTCAATTTGAACTCTCCTAAAAAACACCATTTCTCCTCAAACCATCTTGCATGTATCATTTTTTAATATAATGTACAGACCCAAATCACTTATCTTACTCATAGATATCAAGTTTCTAGCTGAAACCTGGAATATGAAGAACAACAACAAGGGTTTTAAACCTTCCATCTTTAAGCAATAACTTGACCTTCCATATCTTGTGATTTTGGATGTCAAGTTATCTCTAAAGAAGAAACTGCCTCCATTGTACTTTTCATATTCACAAAACCACTCCCTATGAGGATTCATGTGAAAAGATGTACCTAAGTCGATCAACCACGCATCTTGTTCTGAATGTGTTCTTGTAGATGCCCAATACACATCATCTTCTGAGGAGGAGGAGGCTTTCCTTCCTATGAAAGGAGCATTTCCAAATCCCTTGGTTTTCTCAACATTTTTCAATCTACAACCTTTCTTATCATGTCTAACTTTACCTCATGTCCAACATTTCCTTATATATTTTCCTAGATATTTATATCTGCATCTAGATTTAGATTCCCCCCTAAAGACTTGTTTTTATTTCTATGTGAAAGGCATCCTTGGTTTAACTGTTCATGGTTTTCCACCTCATTTCTTCCAACATTATGGATACAACTACATTGTTAATCTTTAATGTTGTTGCATTATTCCCAATAGCTACAACTAGGCTATCCCATGAATATAACAAAGAATACAATAAAGTAATGCACTTATCTTCTTTAGAAAATTTAATATCAACATATAACAACTAACTTACCACAATTTTAAAGGCATTGAGATGCTCTATCACCGGGTCACTGTCTTTCATCCTTAGGAGATACAACTTCTTTCAAAGGAAAAATTTGTTTACTAGGGACTTACTTTGATACAAAACCCCTAACTTATCCCATAATTCCTTTGCTATAGTTTGTCCAGAGACATTTAGTAACATTAAATTTGAACAACATAATAGGATTGTATTATTTTCCTTCCTATCCAACTTCATCTACTCTACCATCGTCAAACTTGTAGGTGTAGTACCAAGATCTGCAACAAGCCACTATTCTTTGTCTACGAGAAGGCCCTCCATCTTGAGCTTTCATAGCTCAAATCTATGAGCGCTAAATTTCTCAATATTGATTATGGAATTGCTCACCATCCTTTTTCACAGAAGAATCACCATCGGAGACTCCCCATTAAAACTAGGTTTATCACAAACATAAGATGAACTTTCTCTATCAAGAACAATCTAAACCCTCGCAATAAAGGTGTCCCCTTAAAGTCGATAACCTCGCTCTAATACTAAATGTAATTTTTAAACATTTTTAAGTGAGGCAATGCATACATATTCTTAAGCAAAACATAAAGAACAACAATGACACACACATAGTACATTGAGATCTACCCTAGAAACCCTTAATTGGAAAAACTAGTCTAACTTAAAGCCGCACCTCTATCTTTTTCATTGTATTGAGTTGACCATTCACAATACAACATTTTTGTATTCCACAACATCCAAAACCCTAATCATGCCAACCCATATTATATTGCAACCCTAATGCCTTGATTGGGATTAGATTACAATGGGTTGAGAAAGCTCGTGGATGAGTGCACATGCTACAATTAATGCATTATGCATGTGTATACAATCTACATACAAAGAGTATAACACATATCCAACAAATTGGGTCTAGCATGGGTGTTTAATTAAGAGAAGTTGTTATCCTCCCCAACGAGGTTTAAATATCGCTTGTGACATGTTTTCCCTCATGGGCCAATTGGGTTTAGCAAGACACTGGCAATATCATTCTCACTTAAGTGCTTGATGGTGGGATGAGATGTTCCAAACATTTTTTTAGCCCAAGGGGTTAGCTCAAATAGTTTTTGTCAATGTTATTGGGCAATTGTCTATTTCCATGCCAACATGTACTCGATTGAAATCCGCCTCAATGAAACACATTAATCTACGTCAACAAATTTACTAAAAATACCATTCATGAATGTGAATAAACATCTCTTGAATTTTTCTTAAAAAAGTTTAAAATTATTTTTTTTCCCTTGAATTTTTAATTTTTTTTTTTTTTTTTTTTACATT
>ML783939.1:599075-611080 GCA_009831015.1 Picea engelmannii | reverse complement strand
TTGTGCTTTTGGAGAGTGTATCTCTCTTCCTACTCCAAAGCGCTAGCCTAGCTAAATGTTGGTGTAATAGAGCCCTAGAAAAGAGTTACTAGATAAATTTTATGATTACGTAGTGTTATTAAGAGTTGTTGTTTACTCAAAGGTAACGAAAATGAAACTTATGTTGTATGACTCTGAACCAACAATGCAAGGATGATAATGAAATAGATCACGTTCCGTTCAATGAATCCTATGTATGGGAGAGAGAAAGTTTTCTAGATCAACCTTTAACTACAATGCAAAATTCCCGTTGAAATGCAAATACAAACAATCACTTATTAAAGGACAAATCTCTATTGTGTCTTTTTCAAATACTTCAACAATCTCAATAATTTGATTTTCAATGTTTTCTAAAATGAAAAGAATTTTTTGAAAGAAAAAAAATGTGTTCACTTTTCAAAAAGGACCCACACTATGACAGCAAGAGTACTGAAAATCAAAAGCCAAATGAACAATCAATGACAAACTCAATCAACTCTTTCAATGAAAGCAAAAATAAAGATCAAACCAAAGTAGTCTTCTCAAATGCAAAAGAAAATGATCTTTCAAACCAATAAGCAAATGAGAAAAAACCAAACACTCAACTTTCAACTAATCACTGGTTCTTAACTAATCAAACACACTCAGAATCTGAAGTCAGAGAGAATGGTTTTTCCAAGAAAAGTCAAGAAACGAAAGTCAAGCCAAAAATGACAAGAAAAGCCTTGAAAATCCAAAGATTGTTCGTGCATACAAACAAAGACAAGAAAGATATCAATCAATGGTCCAAGAAACTCATAAGAGGCAACCAAACTGATCTAGGTAGTGAGAAATACCAAAACTCAAATCCAAATTTTGAAAAATGATGTTCGCAGGGAGGCAATATAACACAGTGTGAGAATCACTGATTCTCGCAGGTGACCCTTGAGCAAGGTGCGAGAACCTCGCACTGAAACCTAAAGGCAGAGTGCGAACTCTACCAATTCTCGCAGGCTGCAATGAAGTACAGTGCGAGAATGCCTGAACATAATCAAAAATTTGAAAAATGAAGCAAAATTGAAAAAGGCCTCTGGACCCAGAGGGTCTAACAGGATATCATGAAGACTCAGAGATTGATAGGATAGGAGAAAAGTGAAACCAGAGCAAATGGCCACAGAAAAATACCAAAGGCCACAAAGAAAATGGGATTGTTCCCCAGTGGAGTCGCCAATTTTGTTATTGGATAAATCCGTAAGTGCGGACACAAACCGATCTTCCTAGATCCACCTGGATCTAGAACAAAGCAAGACAGAATATGACTCTTTCCCTAGATTTAAACTATTGAATTAAATAGGAGGAAAGAACAAAGAACATACTTTATTATCGCTTCCTATGGTCTTTGTTGCTCCTGCTTCACTCCAGTGCAGTCAATACCAAGACAACACAAACCAACCAAAGTGAAGAAAGCACAATCTATTCAATAGTCAATCTATGTATATGATCAAGGAATTATACAATAAAGTGGAAATAGCTTTATGGGAAAGGGACATATTATTGTATCATATTAATAGAAAGTAAAGATTACAACCCAAGCCTTGATGTCGCAAACTTCCTTTTGATGGCCTTTGGCTCCGACACACACACTTGCTCACTTGTATGAAGAAGATCAACCCCTTTGGATAAACTTGCTGGAGTCTCTAAGTTGTTGTAGCTTCAGTCCTTCACACAATTCTTTCACTAATTCTCCAATGAATCTTGCTTAACCTTGCTTGTTTGCTTAACCTTTTCCATGAGAATTCCCTCAATATATAGGAGAGAATGAATTAGTAACTTGGATAAGAATGATCCCAAAATATCAGGGAATCCAGTACTAGGATAACCATTCGAATGCCATCTCATCCTTCTAGAAGATTCCCTTCTAGAAGCATCGAGAATTCACCTTTTTCCTTGATTTAAAAAGAGTTCGCACCCTAGCAGTTCAACACAGTGCGAAATTCTCACACCCTAGCTTAAAGCAACCTGCAAGAATCATGCATTCTCGTAGGCAAATATACTAGTAGCCTGCGAACCTCCTTAAAAAATGATATTTCTGGAAAGAGAAGAAAGTAACTTTTCTTAGGAGAAAGTTCTTATGAAGAGCCTGAGTACACCATCATCAAAACATCATCATGATGACCAAAATCATGGGTAACAATGAGCAAGAGACAATTTGTAGTGGCACTCTCAACTACAGAAGTTGAATACATGGAAGCTACTCATGCGAGTAAGGAAGCTATATGGTTATAGAGTTTTTGTTCAAGTATTAGGTTTGTATAGCAAGATGTAAGGTTAGATTGTGATAGTCAGAGTGCAATCTTTCTGGCAAAGAAACTAGCTTATCATTATAAGATAAAGCACATTGACGGTCAATATCACTTTGTGAGAGACATTGTTGAAGACAAGAAGGTGTTGTTGGTGAAGGTCGACACTTTGAAGAATATTGTAGATTCATTAAAAAAGTCTATAAGCACTTATAATTTCTCTTGGTGTAGAGAAGCAGTGCGAATTATTTCCCTGAATTATGGATCATGTAATCCCCGGGTCCCATGTATGCGAAGAAAACAACAAGTGGGAGAATTTTGGGCATGTGTTATATTATTTTCATTGTTATCCCCATGTGCAATGCATATGCATTGGGTGCAACAGGGGGGTTGTAAGGACGTCGGAGCCCTTGAAAAAAAATCTAGCCAGTTTTTTGGTCCATTTTGGGTGATTTTAGCACACGTTTTTCTAGCCCATGGTTTTATAATTTTGGTTAAGTAATTAAGGTTGTAATCTAATCCAGCTCAATAGATTAAGGTTTTGGATGCCACACATACGCACGCGCACGTGCGCACACATTGTATTTTTGAGTACTATGTATGAATGATATTGTTTTCTTTATGTTTTATAAAGAATCTATGTGTACATTTCTATATTGTAAAGGTTTAAAACCTACACTCACAAATCATCGTGATTCGGCCACCAAGGCTACCCAGTGTGTCTTCTAGACATAAGAAGAAGAAATTTTCCAAAGACTAGTTACAAGGGGAATTATGAAAGATAAAACCACCTACCCTTAATGGTGAGGTGAAGTCTAGTGAGGAAGCTAAGGCACAACTTATTGGAATGAGAAAGTATTTATAGGCACATGATTACTCTGGAAACAACAAGGCTAGAGTATCCATTTACAACATGAATGATGGAGCATCCATATGGTGGGAATATCTCAAGAATGTAAAGAAGATAAGTGAAAGGAAAATCACTTGGAAGCTATTTAAAAAGTACCCATGTCAGAAATATTTGTCAAAGAGGTATTATGATAGAAAAATTGAGGAATTTCATGAAATGAAATTGGGTCAATCAACCATGGATGCCCATGCAAGTAAATTTTTGGAAGTACTAAGGTATGTTCCATATATCAAAGATGAAAAAGTGAAAATTCAACGTTTCCTTAGTGGATTTCCTCAATCTTACAAAGATAGAATTGAATCTGATGAGCCTAAGAATATTGATGATACAATAAGAAATGCTAAGTATTGTTATGAACAAATAAAGAATAAACCTAAATTTAGAAAGATTTGGAAGGAAAAGAAAAAATAGAAGTTTGAGTAGAGGAAGAAAGGATTTAAGCCTCCATAATATAAGAACCAATCAAGAATTTTTAATCCAAACTATTCGGCATGAAGCAGTTTCCAACAAAATTTTCCATCTCTAAGTGGAATCAAACCAACAGAGTTAGTAGTAGGAAATCCAAGGGAGGCTTGCAAAGGGCCTTTTAAGTGTTGGGGATGTGGAGAAGAGCATCTGCTCAGGGATTGTCCTCATAGGCAAGAAAACTAATAAGACTTCCTACACTATACAAGAAGCTACAACAATGAATGCCATATCAAAGACTATTCCTAAAATATATGTTTCATTGGGAGATCGATAAGTAGACCAACAAGATTCAGTGGTGGAAGTTGATGGTAAGATTGCTAAGAAAGTTATTTCTATTTTAATTGAGCTGAGATCTAGTCATAGCTATGTCGCACCTAAGATTGTTGAGTCATGTATTCTTCAGAAAAGTAAGCATAAGAAATCTTGGTTAGTTCAGTTTTCTATATGAGTTAAGAGAAGGATTAGTGAGTTGATAGAATACTACCGAGTGGAAATGAATGGACTGCTCATAAGGGTGAATTTGAATATTTTTCCTTTGGGTTTGTATCATGTCTTAATTGGCATGGATTGGTTAACAAGACATAAAGTAAATTTGGTCTACTACAATAAGACCTTTGAATGCATAGATGATGAAGGGAATCCAAGTTTAGTGAAAGGTACTCTGATATCCATCTCTATTAAACATATTTCAACTTTAAATATAGAAAGGAGTTTCATAAAATATTTTCAAATATATGTAGTTCATGTATTGGAGTCAACATAAAATAAAGGGTCAAAGTTTGAAGACTATCCAATAATCCAAGAATTTAAGGATGTTTTTCCATAGGAGATTCCTAGATTACATCTTAAGAGAGATATCGATTTCTCAATTGATCTTATGCTTGGTTATGCACCTATATCAAGAGCTTCGTACAAAATGAGTACACCTGAATTGATGGTGTTGAAAATGAAACTACAAGAATTGTTAGACAAAGGTATATTAGACCAAGTGTGCTTCTTTGGAAGTATCAGTACCATTTGTGAAGAAAAAGGATGGTACACTTAGACTATGCATTGATTACAAACATTTGAACAAAGTGATAGTGAAAAACAAGTACCCTTTACCCCAAATTGATGATCTATTCAATCAGGTAAGAGGGGAAAAAGTATTTTTCGAAGATTGACTAGAGATTGGGGTATCATCAAGTCAAGATTAAAGATGAGAATATTCATAAGAATTCTTTGAGAACAAGGTATGGTCATTACGAGTTCATGGTGGTAGAATTTGGACTTACCAATACCTGGATAAATTTGTGTCTTATGAACAACATTTTCAATAAATACCTGGATAAATTTGTGTCTTATGAACAACATTTTCAGTAAATACCTGGATAAATTTGTATTGGTATTTATCGATGACATTCTTATCTATTCTAAATATGAGTAAGAACATGAGGAACATATCAAATTGGATTTGCAGACATTGAGAGAACATTAGTTGTATGCCAAGTTCAGTAAATGTGATTTCTATCAAATATAGATACAGTATTCAGACACATTATATCGGATCAGGGAATTTCAATTGATCCAAAAAAGATCAAGGGAATTATGAACTAGCCCACTCCGAAGAATGTGACATATGTAAGGTCATTTATGGGACTGGGAGGATAAGACATGAGATCTGCAGAAGGATTTTCAAAAATTGCCCATCCCATAACCTCTTTGCAAAATAAAGGAGTAAAGTTTGTGTGGTTTACCAAATGTGAAGAAATTTTTCAACAATTGAAGAATATTCTAACTAGCACACTAGTTCTAAAGATTGCAAACCCAAATAAAGACTTCATAGTGTGTACAAATGAATGTAAGGAAGGATTGGGTGGAGATCTTACGCAATATAATCATGTGATAAGTTATGGATCCAAGAAATTGAAGGAGCATGAAAAGAATTATGTTACCCATGACTTGGAACTTGCAACCATAATACATGCATTAAAGATGTGGTGTCATTACTTGATGGGTAGAAAATTTGTTTTGATGATGGACCACAATGGATTAAGACATCTATTCAATCAGGCCTCAATTGAATGCTATTCATGATTGATCGTTAGCATTTATTAGTGAGTATGGTTTTGATATTAGACACATAAAGGGAAAAGAGAACAAGGTAGCAAATACACTTAGTGGGAGCATGCAAGTTATACACTTAGAAACTGTCAGTCTAGAATAAAATAAGATTTGTGTAAGGATGAGTACTTCCTATAAATAAGGGAAGGTTTACAACAAGAGCCACAAGAACAAAAATATGATGGCTATCAAATCGTTGGAGAATGATTGATGATCTATAAGGATATATTGTACATTCATGATTCCATGTATTTAAAGAAACTTATCTTGGATGAAACACACACGAAACCTTACTCAGGACATCCAGGTTATTAGAAAATGATTAGTGCGGTAAGGAAATAATGTTTTTGGTCTGGAATGGAAAAGGAAATTGTTAATTATATTGCAAGATGCTTAGAATGTAATTAGGTTAAAGAAGAACACAAACATTCAGCGGGGTTGTTGCAACCTTTATCCATTCCCGAATGGAAATGGTAAGTAATCACCATGGACTTTATCATAGCTTTGTTGAAGACAATAAGACAACATGATGCCATCATGGTTGTAGTTGAAAATTTGAGAAAGGCTGCTCACTTTATCCCTATAAAGTCTGCATTTAAAGCAATCAATATCACACAAATTTTCATGATGGAAATTTTCAAATTGCATGGAATACCTACCACGATTATATATGATAGAGACTCAAAGTTTACATCAATATTTTGGAAATGATTGTTTGAAGGCTTGGAAATAGGAACCTTGACCGGTTTATATTCCTACATATTAAACCTCTAAAAAATTGTCTCAACTTACTTACTTTGGCTTAAACAAAGTTTCTTATTAGCATGATCTCTTTTAATCTCCATGCCCAAAATAAAGTTTGCAACACCAAGATCCTTCATGTCAAACTTAGAGGGTAGTTGAGACTTAGTCTCCTTGATGATATCCTTGTTATTTATTATTAACAACATATCATTGACATATAATAATACATAAATAAAGTAATTACCAACCTACTTGGAATAGACACATTGATCAACCTTGCTTCTTACAAATCCCAGTCCAAGTATGTAAGTATCAAAATTTTGATACCACATCCTCGGGGATTGTTGTAAGCCATATAAGGAATTTTTTAGTTGAAAACCCAACTCCTTCTTACCCTTCATTGTGAACCACTCATGTAGATTTATTCTTCTAGGTTCCCTTGTAGGAACATTGTATTTCAATATCAAATGAAACAACAAAAGACAATAGAAATATGATGGAAGTCAATTTTGCAACATGAGAGAAAATATCACCAAAATCATTCCCCTCCACTCGGGAATGGGCCTTTTTCTACCAGTGAGCCTTATACTTCTCCACTTGGACTTTTTCATTGGGATTCTTCTTGAAAACTCATTTTCTACCAACATGTTTTCTTCCATCAAGTTAACCAATTCCCATACCTCATTTTTTTTAAGGCCTCAATTTCCTCAACCATGGCCTTCTTCCATAGTTTACCTTCCTAAGAATCAACTACATCTCTAACAATGAATCTAGGATCATCATTAATAGCAGATAAAAGAAAGGAAGAATGAAAATTAGGTGGACTATACCTTTCTTTTTTCCTTCTTACTCAAAATCATTTCCTCAAGACTGGGGCCTATGGTTCCTTCTCTTCATTTGATTCATTTAACTCATCTTCATCCATTGAGTCAACCTATTCTCCATCTCAAACTATATTTTCTTTGGTTCTCCTCCTCTTGGTTCATTTTCATGTTTGGAAATATTTTTAACCTCTTTAAAGATCACATCACAACTATAAATATACATCCTTGTCACTAGATTCCAAAGTTTGTATCCTTTTACTCCATCTTTATAACCAATAAAGATACAATTTTCTACTTTGTTGTCAATCTTTCTCCTTTGGAACATGCACATAAGAATCACAATGAAAAACTCTAACATGTTCAAGAGAGGGTTTCTTATAAATGCATGCCTCATGGGAAATCTTATCAACCAATGTTGATGTAAATAATCGGTTGATAAGATAACACATGATACTTACTACCATTGCCAAAAATTTATGTTCTATGCTGACACCACTAAGCATACTTCTTTCCTTTTCCATCAACATCGTATTCATCATTTCTACAAGTCCATTTTGTTAAGGTCTATATGCGGTTGTATTTTGTCATGTTATTCTTCAATATTTACATAACTACTCAAAATCTATCCAATAGAACTCTCGTCCATTATATGTCCTCAACACTTTTATTTTCTTCTATGTTTAGTTTTCTACAAGAGCCTTAAACTCTTTGAATTTACTGAAAAACTCAAATTTATTCTACAAGAACTACTACAATGTTTTTTCTAGAGGAATCATCTATAAATGAGACATAGTACACAAATCCTCCTAGTGATGGAACAGTTACAGGTCCAAACACATCATCGTGTATTAGTGAACTAGGATCCATTTTCCTTTTGTAGCACCAGATGGTATTATGACTTGATTCTCTATACCAATGATATACACAATGTTTATACAAATCAAAATCTAAATACGAATAACAGATACCTTCAACCATACCTTTACTATACAAAGCATGAAGTCCCTTCTCTCCAATATGTCCCATTCTTTGATGCCAAAGAATTGTCTTATCTACAAAATTATTGGAAGTTTTATGTATTTCCTTCTTAAGATAAACTATACCATTACACCCATTAGTAATAGTGATTCACAATAGATTTTACGAGTTTCAATTTGAACTCTCCTAAAAAACACCATTTCTCCTCAAACCATCTTGCATGTATCATTTTTTAATATAATGTACAGACCCAAATCACTTATCTTACTCATAGATATCAAGTTTCTAGCTGAAACCTGGAATATGAAGAACAACAACAAGGGTTTTAAACCTTCCATCTTTAAGCAATAACTTGACCTTCCATATCTTGTGATTTTGGATGTCAAGTTATCTCTAAAGAAGAAACTGCCTCCATTGTACTTTTCATATTCACAAAACCACTCCCTATGAGGATTCATGTGAAAAGATGTACCTAAGTCGATCAACCACGCATCTTGTTCTGAATGTGTTCTTGTAGATGCCCAATACACATCATCTTCTGAGGAGGAGGAGGCTTTCCTTCCTATGAAAGGAGCATTTCCAAATCCCTTGGTTTTCTCAACATTTTTCAATCTACAACCTTTCTTATCATGTCTAACTTTACCTCATGTCCAACATTTCCTTATATATTTTCCTAGATATTTATATCTGCATCTAGATTTAGATTCCCCCCTAAAGACTTGTTTTTATTTCTATGTGAAAGGCATCCTTGGTTTAACTGTTCATGGTTTTCCACCTCATTTCTTCCAACATTATGGATACAACTACATTGTTAATCTTTAATGTTGTTGCATTATTCCCAATAGCTACAACTAGGCTATCCCATGAATATAACAAAGAATACAATAAAGTAATGCACTTATCTTCTTTAGAAAATTTAATATCAACATATAACAACTAACTTACCACAATTTTAAAGGCATTGAGATGCTCTATCACCGGGTCACTGTCTTTCATCCTTAGGAGATACAACTTCTTTCAAAGGAAAAATTTGTTTACTAGGGACTTACTTTGATACAAAACCCCTAACTTATCCCATAATTCCTTTGCTATAGTTTGTCCAGAGACATTTAGTAACATTAAATTTGAACAACATAATAGGATTGTATTATTTTCCTTCCTATCCAACTTCATCTACTCTACCATCGTCAAACTTGTAGGTGTAGTACCAAGATCTGCAACAAGCCACTATTCTTTGTCTACGAGAAGGCCCTCCATCTTGAGCTTTCATAGCTCAAATCTATGAGCGCTAAATTTCTCAATATTGATTATGGAATTGCTCACCATCCTTTTTCACAGAAGAATCACCATCGGAGACTCCCCATTAAAACTAGGTTTATCACAAACATAAGATGAACTTTCTCTATCAAGAACAATCTAAACCCTCGCAATAAAGGTGTCCCCTTAAAGTCGATAACCTCGCTCTAATACTAAATGTAATTTTTAAACATTTTTAAGTGAGGCAATGCATACATATTCTTAAGCAAAACATAAAGAACAACAATGACACACACATAGTACATTGAGATCTACCCTAGAAACCCTTAATTGGAAAAACTAGTCTAACTTAAAGCCGCACCTCTATCTTTTTCATTGTATTGAGTTGACCATTCACAATACAACATTTTTGTATTCCACAACATCCAAAACCCTAATCATGCCAACCCATATTATATTGCAACCCTAATGCCTTGATTGGGATTAGATTACAATGGGTTGAGAAAGCTCGTGGATGAGTGCACATGCTACAATTAATGCATTATGCATGTGTATACAATCTACATACAAAGAGTATAACACATATCCAACAAATTGGGTCTAGCATGGGTGTTTAATTAAGAGAAGTTGTTATCCTCCCCAACGAGGTTTAAATATCGCTTGTGACATGTTTTCCCTCATGGGCCAATTGGGTTTAGCAAGACACTGGCAATATCATTCTCACTTAAGTGCTTGATGGTGGGATGAGATGTTCCAAACATTTTTTTAGCCCAAGGGGTTAGCTCAAATAGTTTTTGTCAATGTTATTGGGCAATTGTCTATTTCCATGCCAACATGTACTCGATTGAAATCCGCCTCAATGAAACACATTAATCTACGTCAACAAATTTACTAAAAATACCATTCATGAATGTGAATAAACATCTCTTGAATTTTTCTTAAAAAAGTTTAAAATTATTTTTTTTCCCTTGAATTTTTAATTTTTTTTTTTTTTTTTTTTACATTGTTATTTTTCTTCAGTCTTCAATCAAAAATAAAACCTATACATACTCTATATTAAATTCTCCAATGTATTTATTGCTATCATTACTTATAATAAATATTGAGAAATCAACAACACTACTTAAGATATCTTAAAATGTCATCATGAAATAAAAATAATTATTAATGGAAACCTGCTTAAGAGTGGTTTATCATTCCCGGTAAAGTCCATGAAAACACATCAATTATATATCATTTTTACAAACTATTGCCTACTTTACTTAATATTGCCTAGCTTAGTTAATATTAATAGTGGATTTTCTTTCTTTCTACGTATGCTAAACACTCCAACAATAACTCCATTGAACCTTAAACAGAAAGACATATGCCGATCACTCCTGAATTCAAACCATAAATCACTCATCGGTGAATGCATCGTATAAGAAGCATTCGTTTACATTCTCCCTATTTGTACCACCCGACACTATCAAATACTCGCTTCGCCCGCCCTTATCGAACCCCAAACCCCCCCGGCTGTTCCGATAATCTCATATTGCCTGATCCTGTGAAAAAAGGATATGAAGAATGTTTTTATAATATTTTTATTGTTGAAAGGTTACAATAAAATTCAAAGGTTTGTTTATAAGGTCAAAATGCAATTTCATTTAATTTTAGTCAGGGTACAAGCATTATGTTTATGTTTTTAGTTAGGATACAAGCATGATGTAACATTTACCAAAACACTTTAGAGTGAGCGATGATCATTTATGTTAGCAAATGGTTGATGTGATGATCCTCTTATACATTGTGTAGTGTTGATTGCATTTTAATTTCAATGGTTATCACCTTTTGATTGAGTTGTACCAACGACTTATTAAAATGTATTAATATGTATTAATGATCCTCAATTTATGCTAATCCAATGATTTTTGATATATTCTCTTTATATATTGATGTTTGTTAATCTTAACCACATTCTCTATTTTTGTTAGCCATTGAGATGTTTATCAATACATTGCAAGATCTCCATCAAAGCCCTCGATGACCATTGACTTCAAATTTCTTTAACAATGAATTGGTCTTTCAAATCTATCTTCATCATGTCCTCCCACCATATACCTATTAATGATTAACCTACTAAAAACTCTTTGTAATTGGTAGTAGATACATCACTCACTTATGAATGATTAAGAAACACACCAAAATTCATTTAGTTACTCATAGACAAAGTTTACTTAACTAAGTAAGAAACAAAAAATTGTATAATACACTCACAACCATATAAAATGAAAAAATTCAAATATAAAAAACATTGTTAAGAAGCTAATCTTAAAAAAACACTCCTCTTATCTTTATGCAATATATCCATCCAACCCAATTTTCTTTAATATTCTTCTTCATACTTGGCAAATATATTAATTTATTATTATAAGTTAATAAATT
>ML783939.1:566728-598906 GCA_009831015.1 Picea engelmannii | reverse complement strand
TATATATATATATATATATATATATAATTTTTTTAATTTATATAATAAGGAGGATAATTCCGTTGGATAAGTTAAAATCAACGTTATTATTCTTAGAAACATCCTTTTATCTTTATACAATATATTCACCCATCCCCAAAAAATTTAATATTTTTTTTTAAAATATATTAATTATAAATTAATTAATGAAAATAAATTATGGATTCATGGTTATAAACTATCATCATATATTAAGTATTAAGATTATAGAAAAGTCTCATCTTATTTTCCTATTGTTCTACAATACTTTTAACACATGCAATAAGTATCTGGTTAGATATTCTATATATTAGAGTTTACATCTTTGAATCTAAAATAATCTTAAATCCGACAGTGCAAACTATGATATACAGAGTAATCAAATACTCAGTAGTCAGGTGCTTATTACTCTCATATTCTTAATATCTCATGTTCTGTATGTCAGAATATACATCTTTGAAACTAAAATAATTATAAATCTGACACCGCAGACTATAACATACAAAAAAATCAAATATTCAGTAGCTAGATGCTTATTACTCCCATACTCTTAATATCCTCACAAAAGTATTATGCAACTACACGCCACTTGTTTGTGAGGGTAATTTCCCTGCTTTTGAGTTGAGGAGGATCAACAGTGTATATCTTCGAATCTAAAACAATCTTAAATCCGACACTGCAGACTATGACATACAGAGTAATCAAATACTCAGTAGCCAGGTGCTTAGTACTTCCATGCTCTTAATATCCCATGTTCTGTATGTCAGAATGTACATCTTCGAATCTAAAATAATTTTAAATATGACACAACAGACTATGACATACAAAGAAATCGTACTCAGTAGTCAGGTGCTTATTACTCCCATACTCTTAATATCCCCAAAAAAAGTATTGTGCAACCACATGCCACTTGTTTGTGAGGGTAAATTCCCCACTTTTGGGTTGAGGTGGATTGACAATTTACATCTTCGAATCTAAAATAATTTTAAATCTGACACTGCAGACTATGACATACAGAGTAATCAAGCACTCGATAGCGAAAGACTTATTATTCCTATACTCTTAATATCCCATGTTCTGTATATCAAAATATACATCTTGAATCTAAAATAATCTTAAATCTGACACAAAAATATTGTACAACCACATGCCACTTGTTTGTGAGGATAATTTCCCCACTTATAAGGGTGTGGGGTGGGACAATATTAGAGTAAATGTAATATTGCCCGCACCCCCCCACCCTCAACCACATGCCACTTGTTTGTGAGATAATTTCCCCACTTTTAGGTTGAGGTTGATTGACAGTGATTGAAAATATGTGTTTAGCACCAAAAGTGAAAAAGGTGCATAAATATATGCTTACGTATTACAGTCAAACGGTCCTTTCCGAAGTTTTTGATGTCCTTTTCATTAAATTTCCATATATTTACCCACGCTTCTTTTTTACATTTAAATTGCCCTTTTATTTGATCTTCTCATTTTTCCCGTGGCGGGCTGCCGGATAAACCTTACTTTTTTCCGTTCGGCTAAAATGTTGGACGATAAAATAGGGTTTTTTTTCATTATTTTTACTACGAATTTAGTTATTTTTGTTTGATCAAATTTGTTTATATGAAATTATAGATGACATGATTATAGTTTCAAAGGAATTTTAAATTTATATGTACAAATAGAAATTATAATTTTAATAAATTCCATACTAAAATTTGAAGAAAGATTGGTCATTAAATTTAAATAAAAATAAATTGAAAAATGTTGATATTTTGTTTTTTCTTTATAGTAGTTTTTTAATTATTTTTTCATAGATATGTATTATAATAATAATAATCTATTTTTAAGGTCATGGTTAAGTGATTTGACTGGTAAAGTCTACGAAGGTATACATACCCTACTCTTCTCTAGATTTGAACTTGTGACCTCTTAGAAAGAAACGCATGTTCTTAACCATTAGGCCCACTCAAGTTATATAATTCAGTATTAAAAAGATTATAATTTTTGTTTTATTTGTTTATTTCATATAAAATCAATTTAATATCATATTAACTATTAAAAAAAGAGGAAGGCGAGGCAATTTTATTTGGCATCATTCATGGCAGTTTTTTTTTTTTTTTTTTAATTTCTAGCGATGCTTAATAGATCCAAAGTTAAGATGGATTTATGTTGATATTTTCTAAAAGTCATCACCTTATGAGCAAAATCATTAATCAAACAACAAAAATATGGTTACCTGACAAATTCTTTGTAGAAGGTGAAGTTAAAATTAAACACTTTAAAGTAAAAACACTTTAAAGTTAGTTTTATCCAAATAGATGTTTCTCTGATTTAAAATCACATCAATTATCCATTTTTCTTTAATATTTTGTTATGGTGGTTTTTTTCTTTTCAAAGGAGGATATCATTGTTGTGAATGGAGTGAGTTAATAAGTGGACAAATTCAATCTTTTGGATGAAATCATTTTTTAATGAAACCAAAATTTTGTTATATTTTATTATTTTTTAATTTTGATAATATAGATCTTACTATTTGAGGTTTTTGTGGTGAGATTGGTGAGTAGAATCGCTTGGAAAGTCCACAATCGTCATTTTGATTGTCAACGTTTTGAATCTCTAACTGGATCCATCGACAGGACAAATAGTCAAAATAAACTAAAATATTCAAAAACATATTAACTTCATGATTAGTATTCTTATTAATTAATTAAAACTATAAATTCTTTACAAAATTGTTAAAGTAAACAAATAATTTCAATAAAGAATCATGGTGCAATTTATAATACAATTTATTTTATTAAAAAACAACCATTATTTTTTTTCACCATATTCATATACTTAATAACGATACTAACAACTAGGGTGGCAGGTGCGGGTGGGAGTCTTCTTGACCCTGAAGGAAATACTTTAGTTTCTTATGCATGGGGTCTTGGGAGGGTCTCAAATAACGTTGTTGAATCCTATGCTCTTTACGAAGGCATATGTATAGAAAGAGAGATAAATACAACCAACATTGAAATGTTTGGGGATTCTATGATGGTTGCCCAAGCGATAACAAAACAAACACAGTTTGGAAGCAACATTTTTAATGACATTGTTTCCTAAACCTTGTCCCTCATTAATGGATTTGGTGAATTTAGTATTTATCATGTCAAAAGGGACCATAATCCCATCATAGATCAAATAGCTAAGCTAGGTGCACATCTTGAGGGTGGCAAAATAATTATAACTATAGTCGGGGGGATTTGCCTATCCCTTATTCGAGCCCCCCTCGTTCTTTGTGCAATCATTGTTTATGGCACGCCCCATCCACAGTGTTTCATCCCCCTCACACATTTAGAGTTTTATTATATCTGAGAGGGCATTCAATATGCTCATTGTCTCAGATTTTAATGTGTAGTGGTTGCTTTGGTTATGGATCTCTCTACTCTGGATTTCAAGAGGGATACTTCCTCTAGATGGTTGCTGGCTTGTTTCGTAGTTGGTGTTTGTTCAAGGGGTTCCTTGTTGTCTAGATTGTTCACCCGCGAGGAGTTGTTGTTGTTCTTAGTTGGTGGCCCCTGCCCAATGACGATCCCATTCATTGCCTTCTTCGGACTCCTTTTGGTCTATCAACTCTCTTCCTCGGGTCACAATAATGCTCATCTCCTGGTTTGATTGGTTTTTCATGTTTTGCATTTTCTCCTGTTCTTGGTATTTTTGGTTCTGAGTTTTGGTACCTTGGGAGGTGGAGGCTTACAAGTTTCCTGTCTTAATGGAGAGTGATGGAACCTTACTTAAATGAATTTAAAAGATCCTCGAGCATCATGAGGAGATATCAAAGGGCAATTGCTCTGTACTCCAACAACTCTCAACAAAATCTAGGAATTTGAGCTAGCTCTGTTCTCCTTGACAAGGCGAATGGAAGAAATGGGGGTAGAAATTCAACATTTAAATGATGAGGTTTTCCCAACACTCTACCTCTACATCAATTAATCATGGTTTAGCTTCCCCACGTGATGGCGTTACAATCATTGGTAATGATGGTCAAGGAACAACTCGTAGGGATGTCGAGGAAGGGCTTCTCTAGTAGTCCAAGGCTTCTGATTTCCAAGACTTTGCTTCTTCTCACAAGTAAATGTTTTTCAAGGTTTTGTGGCTACTAAGCTAGTGTATAAAAGATGCAATTTGTTTAAATAACTAGGATTCCAAATTGGAGAGCTCTCCAATATTTAATGTTTTAGTGGTAAAATTATGTTTAAACCTTGAATCGTTTTTTATAACCCTATAAAACTATTATTTACTTCAACACAACTTTTTTAATGACTTCAATTTAATTATTTAAAAAAATAATAAATAAATAAATAAAAAATAACAACAACACCCTCCATCTCACACCCTCCATCTCACACTTTGCATCTATACACATACAAAAGTGATCTTAAAAAAAAAATCTAAATAATACAAAATA
Organism: Picea engelmannii; assembly: GCA_009831015.1. Lineage (NCBI taxonomy): Eukaryota > Viridiplantae > Streptophyta > Pinopsida > Pinales > Pinaceae > Picea > Picea engelmannii. The sequence goes on along the minus strand of ML783939.1, from coordinate 594,447 downwards.
TCCATTTTCAGGGTGTAGGGTATCTTAAATAAAGTTAAATATATCAATCTAATTAACTCCTTTTAATTACCATCAAAATTAGGATAATTTATTGACAAAGCAAATTTGTCATGTATTTATCTTTTGACATTTGATAGTAGACCAGAGTTCGGAAGTAAACCAGCGTAGTTAAGAAGCGTAAAGGCTTAATTTCTATTTAATTGTTTTTAATAAAAAGTGGGACATGCTTGACTTCTATTGAACCATCTTCAATAAGAGGTTAAGATTCAATCTTGAAATATGTGTTATAATTTTTAAGTAATACTCTTCACACCATATTCCGATTTTATCTAATCATTTTATTTAATACTTTTATTTTATTTTTATTATTGTTATTATTATTAAAATTAAAATAATATATAAATAAAGAAAATATGACAAATCTGTTAAATTTTGAAAGTCAAGTAGATACACGTGTTTTGACATTTTAGAGTATACCATAGTTTAGAGGAAAATGTGTGTAGTTTATGAGCCTTGCAGTAATTAGCAATGTACAAGCCTAGCAAGTGATCAATATCCATTGAACGATCTCCAATAAAAATTTGGATTGATTGTTGCAACTATACAAACTCCTTCTCTTCACACCATCCTCTAAGAAGTTTCATCTAAACCATTTTAGTGAATACCTTTTAACTAGATCATAAAACTAAGAAAATTCATCAACATGGTAAATATGACATATTTTTCAAATTCTCGAAGTCTTGTGGGTGTGCACGTGCGCACACACACACACAAATTGACTAGGGCTTAGGGGAAAAAGGTGTGTGGTTGATGAAGCCTCCAATGACAAACAAATTTAAGGCCTTCCAAGTAGTCAATGTTGATTGAATTATCTTTGATAAAAGTTGGATTCTATGATGCAACATTAAGAACCACTCTACAACACACCATCCTCTAAACCATGCCATAAAGATTGAGCTAATACATAGACAAAACATACTGGACACATTTATTCACGTTTGCAAGTCATGTGACCACTATATCTTGATATTTGGAAGAAGACTAAAGTTTAGGAGGTGAAACATGTGGAGTTGATTAAGCCTCTAATTATAAGTAATGCAAAGGCCTACTAAGGTCTGAAAGTCCATTGAACCATCTTTAATAGGAAGTTAGATCAATGTTGTAGATCTAAAGGCCACCCCTATTCACACCATTCCATAAGAGGTTTCTTAGAATGCCTAAAGACGTGATTCAACTATACAAGATAGTAGCTATCATATATACATTTACCAATTCCAATCTCTAGTGCATTGAGAAGTAATGTGGTTCCATTTTGTTATGAAATTAGGTGACTAATGTGTCCACAATAATGTATTCAAATTCCTTCGTAAGCCATCCCAAAGAATTAACATCTACCATGGAGTTTTCTTACACCTCTACAAACATAAGAAACTTCAACACTAAACAAGACAACACTTTGGAAACTACCATGCAAAAGATATAGGAAAAACAAGTGGTTGTATAGGAGTATCATGATATAAGACAAGGTGGGCAGATAATGAACATTGATAATTATACCTCTTTATGAAGGCTAATCCTAAATTGGCCCCAACTCAAAATTGATGTTGCCATATCAATGGAGTTGTTCTCTAGTAGTGAAGGCAATGGAATATCAGACAACCCACTAAGGGCAATTCTCTCAGAGGCATGAATAAGTATCTAAGGTTAAGTTGATATAGGAGCATCTAATGTAACGACCCCCGTTGTTACGACAACAAAAGCGATGTACAACAGGTAATTTTTTTTCTTCTTTGTATTGTTGCATTAGGTAATTAAAACATCATATTAAATAACAACATCATCGACAAGATTTCACATATATTAACAAAACAATATCAATGTGTTAACCATCAATGATGACACAATGCAAACACGTCATCATCATGAACCACTACACGCTTATCGATGTATTGACACATTAATTAAGAACAACCACATCATTGCATTCTACAAATCAATATCGACACATAACAGAAAAATCTTAAACATTCAATGCTTCGCATAAGGACCATCATCAGATAACACCAAGTAAACATAAGATCATATAACAAATCATAAGGATCATAAGGATAATCACAAGAATCACATAATATACTACCCTCCCAACCTACACTACAAGGTTAGGACCTCCAGGACACATAAGCAACATTCAAGCCCATGTACCAATTGATTTTAACCATTTAAGGTTTCAAGGATGGCGATTGTTCTGAGGAACAAGGAGGTGTCTACATCCCACTAAACAATTAATCCCAAGCACTAGCGAATCAACAACAACAATGATAATCAAATTAACAATCTATCAATCCCAATTCACAATTAAACATGGCGCATGCGTAATCATTCACATAACACATCATAGACCATAATAAATCCAAGGCGCAAAGGAAATTAATTAATAATTCAATCATGTGACCACATTATTCTAAGGGAGCAAGTAAAAACAACTTTATCATTCCTCAATCAATAAAGAATCATAGTGCAAGAGTAAAATAATTGCATCACCATCCATACATTGTATTCTTCATGTGCAAATTAATCAAGTTTGTTTTAAATTCAGGGCGCACCATCAACATTCACTTTACTTCAAGGAGTGTGATTATCAATTACTGAATTCAACAATAAATCCTCATTATTTCAAGATGCGCACGTGATCTATGTACCGAATTAAACATCATCAACATCATTCAATGCACACATTAATCTTAATCACCTAAATAAACATGCATCATCATTATTCAATGTGCACAAATAATCTAATTATTTAATCACATCATAAATCAAGGTGCAAGGTAATCATCTTATGTAAATTCATAGCACTAAGGAAAACATCTTTCTTGCCCCAAGATGAGCGATTAATCGGTTATTGAAGTCCACCAACTTAATGTTATTCCAAGGTAAAAAGAAAACAATTGTGCATTACTAAATCAATGGCGCAATAACATCTGGTTACGCAATCAATCCTACATCAACAAAATTATGCGCAACAAAAACTAGTTACACAATAAATCATTCATCACATCTGATTCAAAGGATGCAAGAATAATTGTCAGTTCTGATTATAGGCGTAAAAGTAAAATAAGTGCTTAAACACTCCTTCCAACAATTCTTAAGCGTAAAATCAATAAGAAAAGCTTACATACATTAATAAGACTCCCCCAGAGCATATGTTCAACATAGTGGCAAGAGATCTAATTCTTAACACCAAAGGGGTTGTGAAGGTCTGGATACGCTAAGTCAGACATGAAGTAACAATCTCAATAGTTACCCATATACATGCGTCAGGGAAAAATGTGGTTTCCTTTATATTTTAACTCATTTAATTCTTCCAATAATTCCCTCCCTTACTGGTTGTTCTATCTAAAATAACACACGTATTAGAGGATCAGTCCTTGACCACATAGTTTCATCATTAAACATTTTTAAATTAAATGCCCTTCCCTTGATTTTCTAAATCAAAATTACATAGTCAAGGCTTGTTATCAATTCTCATTACAACTATCACTCACTGACTTAAAATAGGGGAAGGCGTGGAGCTATTAATGAGGGGAGATGGATTGGTCCATCCATCCCATAATTAGAAAAAATAAAGGTGAACAAAAGGATTAACATAAAAACTTTGGCCATTCACTCAACCATCCCATTCTCCAAGCATCCAATCGAGATTCAGACCACATCACCACGAGAATCGAGGGCCTAGGTTACACGTCTACCTGGTCACGAGGAAATGGAAGCGCCCCGCACAGAGCACTAAGGGAGAGTCCATCGGTCGATTGTTGGCTTACCAACTACTAAGAACCCTCACTGCCAGATCTCAAGGGATCATCTATGCATTAGAGGTGGAATAAATCACACACGCATGACACAGGAGGTAATTTCCCAAAGGAGCTAGCTTTCACGCGACTCCTTTGTAGGGATGGTATCTCGTCTAACGAAATTCGTGCTTGCTAGGGTGAATTCTGGAATCTAGGCAGGGTTTTTAAAAATTCTTTGCAGATTAAGTCGAAGAGAGAGGTTAAGGAGTCTCAACGAAATAGGAGGGAACTCAATCCGGACCATTTTACCTTAGCAACCAGTTCCAGGTATAATCTCGCTTAAACAAAGGGAGCTCGCCCAGGGAGACTCGACGGTACTGAGACAACAACTTAGTCGGGCTAGGAAGAGTTGAAGGAGGTAATCCTTCTGGAGAAATATAGGAATGCTGGAGGGCAACTCGCTATAGGCATCCACCTATAGATGGAACTATCCTCTCAGGAAAAAGGAAGGTTCCATAAGGCATCGCTTATGGGCTTGGTTAAGGGTGACACACAGCATCACAATGGTCTTCTCAAAGCATCGAGGGAAAAAGGTTCTTAACCGCGTGTCTCTCGGAGTTCAAGCATAAATTTAATGTAAAAGATTAAACACAAATTAAAGGGGGGGGGCGGGTTTCTCCAACACACGGAACAGGTTTTAAGTTTGAGGTAACACACAGAACACACTCACTGAGATCGAAGAGTGATCATCCCTGCCATTTCGCAGAAGGAGGCTTATGAAATATGCAATGTGTGCTAAGAAAAACACAAAGTGTAAATAAAAAAACGATGTGAATACTCCTGGTAAGGTCGCAAGGTAAGGGTCTTCTTGCAGGATCACAGAAGTGAGGATTCCTTATTATCAAGGGTATACTGGGCACATACTCATATGCGGATTTAGGTAAATATCTGACATTCTCCTCATCTCACTGCAGAAGATATTCACTTCCTCATTCGCGACGATTAAGGCGGTAAAAATATTGAACCAAAATCATACCCTACAATGGAAACTTACAAGAATTTTGTTTCAGTAAGTAGGGACCTTGACTAACAGTAAAACAACTAAATAAGAACAAATTTGTAATAATCCAGATATCAACTGGCATGAAGAAACTAAGGATCGGTGGGAAGGGTAGGTGGAAACATGACAAAGGACTATGATTGCCTAGAAGGGAAATGTAATGCCAACGAATAGAAATTCCACTTCCAAATTTCATAATGCCATCAAGTTTCAAGTCCATCCGAATCAGAATTTATCACCTTTACATTAATTATAAAAGAAAATATATTATACTTCAAATATTAACACTTACAATTTTCAAATAAGCTTACTGTAACCGAAGACGACAAAGAAGTCGAAGGTGTTCTCCCACGCTTGTGCCCCGTCCAGCTCCCCTCTTGATAACCATGGAGACTTCACTGGTACCTCCCAGCCAATGCTAAGGGTACTCTTCTTCCCCCTTATCTCCCCAATCCGCAAAGGGGCCACACACACACACACAACCAAAAATTTTAGCTCCCAACTCACCTCGCAAGGTTGAGCTACCACTCCCTTCTCGAGCTAGGTATACCAACTCCCACAAGAAAAATCAGTCAAGAAAAATCCGATAGCATAACCTTACACATACCAGTCATCCCCCATTCTCCTCCTCTGCCATTTATTTTATAGAGTTCTTCTTAGTGACACTTCCATTTGCACATTAAATTAGTTTTATTACAAATTAATTAGGAAAAAATCTCCCCCGTACACTTGTCACCCGATCCCTTAGTTACACCAGAAATTAATTTAATTAATTAAATTAATTTGTCAATTTCCCTCACCCACCTAAAAGCATTCCTAAAAACGCTCCTTGATGTCCCTTAATTCCCTCACATTCCCTTAATGGCTGACATCTTTCTTAAAGCTTAGTCGAGTTCTATTTTGGAAAGTTCTCTAGACTAGATTCCCTTCTATGTTCCACATTCCTTTTGCATTTAATTTTTCCCTTTTTGTCTAAGTTCTAAATTAACAAGTTTTGCACATAAACAACAATTAATTTTTTGATAATTTATTTCTCCTTTAAATTTTAAATTGATTTTTTTCTTCATCCCCCCTTTATTAACTAATTTATTAGTTTTACTCCTTATACCCCAATTAGACCTATGCTCTAATTTCAACTAGGCTTAGCAAAATTGTTTTTAAGGGAAATTTTATAATTATTAAACTTTACTCATACAACATTTATTTTAGGGCTGACCAAGTCAAAATGAGACATTGTTTTCTAGGTACCTAGGTTCATTGACTCACCAGTGTTGGAAACCACGATGTTCTCGTCAAGACGCACTACGTGCTCCAAGGGTGCCACTCGCCCTTTGATTGATTTTGGTAGACATCCACCCTTGGAGTCAATACTCCGTCAGGCAACCTTGTGGGAGACTAAGGGCCTCTAAGGAATAAGGACCCTGCCTTATTGCACGCCCCTTAGAATCTTCGTGAGAAATTGTCTCAGTCTGCCCTCACAACATCGTGGATCTCTCGAACTAGGTAATCGTTAACCTACAGTTCGAGCCACGATGAGAGTGCTAGTAGGTTGTGGCAGGGTTTCTACCACACCTCTCCCTCAATATCCCTGGTTTCTATGCATGGCCCCTTTACTTCTAATGTGAGTCTGATTAGCAATAAATCGTCAGCCTGCATCCATCAATGAAACATGTCAATGATCCATAAACAACATCATAATACACCCAGTCATATGTCACATATGCGATAACAAAAAATACTCAAACCATATACAGTCCACTCCCTGACTCGATCCAGAGTCTAAGGAGGTCCATCGATGCCATCGACATCCTCCATCTGTCTAGATTTCTGCACACTCAGGAGAAACCAGTCAATAGCACATGTCTATACATAAATAACATAAAATAACATCATAATCCACAATCTTATCATCATAATCCATAAGTGAAGCAGACAATCATATAATGAACCGGATCACTTTCACGCAAGTGTCCTCAATGAATAATTCACATCTAGTGCGCGCAAGAGAGGGATGTTACGTACACCCCCTCTTGTTTTAAACTTTGTCCTGAATTTTTACAGTATACAAGTTCATAAATATAAAGGATCTAACAATATCTAAATGTCTAGCTATCAAACAAAAATGGAAACTGCTGACACATATCATATGCACCTTCCCAAGTATCCAAGTGAGGACTATAATTGTCCCACTGGACCTTGATGTGATCGACTGTTCAATGTCGTAGCTGTTGAATGCGATGGTCCAGAATGTGGATTGGCTCCGCCATGAGTGCACCCTCGTCCGACACCCGTAAATAACTCAATTCATTCTCCTGCATAGGATTACTAACATAATGCCTCAAACAGATACATGAAAACAACATCATGCATACACCTCAAAGAATCTGGAAAGGCTAGTCAATAGGCCACAGGCCCCTTCTTTTCCACAACCTCGAAAGGTCCCACGAACCTAGGAGAGAGTTTAGCACCCTTCCCAACTTGATCGAACTCTTCTGCGGTTTCACCCGGAAGGAGAGTCGATCACCAACTTCATAATCTACGGTTAACGTGATGCACATCGACATAACTCGTTTGCCGATATTTCACTTCTTTAATCCTTTGTCTTAACGTTTTCCTTTGCTCTTCCATTTCTTGGATCGCTTCTAGTCCTACCAGGACTCTGTCCTCAAACCGATCCCAACTCAAGGCGTCTGACATGGTCGCCCATAAGGAAACTCAAACGACGCCATATTAATGGTGCTTTGATAACTATTCTTGTATGTCAACTCTACCAGTGGCAAGAAATCCTCCCAACTCTTTCGTTGGTCCATCATGTACATACATAACATATCTTTCAAGACTTGGTTTGTTCATTATGTCTGCCTGTCTATCTCCGGGTGATATGCGATACTAAAGTTAAGTTGGGTTCCCAAGGCCTCTTGGAAACTAGTCCCAATCGTCCTGTAAACATTGATCCTCAATCAGATATGATCCTCTTAGGAATGTCATGCAATATCACTATCTTGCCGATGAAAACTATAGCGATGTCTGGAGCCTGATATGTCATATGCATAGGGATAAAATGTGCATTCTTCATCCTAGTGTCAACTACCACAAAAATCGAGTCATGCCTCCGTGTCGTCAGCCACAATCCCACAATAAAGTCCATCAAAATAACCTCCCATTTTGATTCTGAAAAAGCGTGTGGATGTAGCAACCCTGCCGGATGTCTATGTTCATCCTTCACTTGCTGACATTCTAGACAACTTGCCATGTAGTTGACTATGTCCACCTTCATCCCTTCCAGAAGAATAAGGGTTAAAAGTATGCCCTCATCTTCGTGACTCCGAGAGGAGCCATGCACACTGCTCTATGAGCTTCGTTTAAGATTCGAACTTCTCCACTTGTCATTAGGAGGCACACAAATCTGATTATTATACCTCATTAATCCATCATTTTCCACAATATATCCCTCAAATTTTGGTACTAACCTAGTGTCTTGTCCAATATTTTCCTTAACCTATTATACCAATCATTGACGCATTATATTTAGAATCATTTCACATAGATTCATCTGAAGAGGTATCACCGAAAATGTGCGTGGTCTCCGACTCAATGAATCATCCATTTTGTTCACTATTCCTTTTATGTAGGTAGTCTCTAAATCCTACTCGCTAAGCCATTCTGACCAATGCCCTTGCCATGTGTTCAAATTTCTTTACGTAAAAATGTGTTGTAAACCACAGTGGTTCGTTTATAGTTCGAAATTTTGTCCAATGAGGTAGTGTCTCCACATTGTCAGGGCATAAACAATGGCTAATAACTCCAAGTCGTGTGTCATGTAGTTCTCCTCATGCTTTCTTAACTTTCTCGAGATGTTAAGCGATCACTCGACCATCTTGCATCAAGACTCCTCCTAAGACTTCCTTGGATGCATTTGTGCATACCAAGAAGTCCTCATCCATTTCAGGGACTTTTAGTATCAACGCTTTCGTCAATAGCTCCTTGAGTCATCAAAATGCTTTCATGCATTTCTCAGTCCATACAAACTTCTTATTCTGCTTCTGCAATTCCGTAATCAGATTTGTTATCTTCGAAAAACCCTTGACAAACCGTCGATAATATCCTGCTAACCCCTGAAGCTATATACTTCTGGTACATTCGTCGACGCAGGTCATTCCATAATGGCCTCTACCTTTGTTGGATCCACATCGATACCTTCGTTGTAGATGACATGCCCTAAGTAATGAATCTTCGATTGATAAAAAGAGCCTTTTGACAGTTTCCCAAACAATTTATTCTCTCATAGACACTGTAGTATCAAACGCAAATGCTCGTCATGTTATTCCATCATCCGAGAATATATCAATATGTTGTTTAGGAATACTCAACGATAGTCAAGAAAAGTCTCCACGACCCATCCTTCCTCCGTATGGAAATAACAAGAGCACCCCAATACGATACACTTGGATGTATAAGTCTTATGTCCAACAACTCTTTCAGTTTCATTTTCAATTCCTGTAACTCAAGGGCCGACATCTGATACGGCGTTCTTGCCATTGGTTCAATTCTAGGTTTTAGGTCGATGGTAAATTCCATCTTGGCTTTGGGCGACACACCTGGTAATTCTTCTGGGAATCACATCCGCAAACTCTCGTACTACTAGAAGGTTTCTAATCCTTCCACTACACCCTTGACGTTCAATGCTAAGTATGCATATAACTTGCATCCTTGCATGTTCTCTCTTGTAGCTGTAGGGAAGAAATGAACCTCAGGGATACTCCACATTTTCTTCCTACAATCGCACTTCTATGTCCCTCATCGTCAGTCCAACTCAACCACTTCATCTTACCGTTGAGTATCGCATCATGCGATTCCCACCAATCCATACTAATCACAACGTCATAAGATCTTAAGATCATGACGTATAGGTTGGACTTCATTACACTATTCCCCAAGTTAAGGCTACAATCTGTAATCCTTCCTCCATCCTATCGCTTGGCTCTCAAAGCCATTTCTACGTAGCCTAAATTGTCTTGTTCGACCACCTTTACCTAAATCCCTTCAATGCGGTCTAGAATAAAGCTCACTGAGCATTGAGATCTAACAAATACCAAATTTTGGTTGGTGATGGTACCTGAAGCCTCGAGCAAAATGGTCTGGTGCTCGGCCTGGCGGTTATTCACCACGATCATAAATGCTATGGGCCTTTCCCATCTCCACCACGGTAGTGTGTCCTGTTGACCCGACCGCTCTAGCCTTTTCAACCGAACAATATTTTTGGTGTGGTGGCTCTCCACATGACCATTTCCCACCTCTGTTCTAGTAATCCTACCCCCCAAATAAAATTTGTTAGCCCACCAGCCTAAGATCCCAGTCTGTTCTGCTGACAAGCCTAAATTGCAGCTGCTAGCGGCGTTGTCGCAGATGCGGTGGTCCCCTGTAGGGAGCCCTCTACTGAGGAACCTATCATTGTGGTGTCGTGAACAAGGGTCCTATAGAAGTATCTTGATACCAAGATGTCTTGTCTGGACGACGACTGATGCTGCTGCGCACCAGAAGTTGTCAATCCAGACGGTCTAGTAGGATTCCTGCCCGAACTTCCGCGTTCAATTCTTCCTTATATATGAGGCCTACTGGACTGCATCGTGCAACGTCTGAGGCATTTATATCCTCACCTTTGCATGAAATATGGAGTTAAGTCTGATCACAAACTTACTGATCTCCAGCTTCTTCGTGTTAAGAGGCGATGTAATGTCCCCAACCATCACTCCCATGGGCCGGGCCAATGCTACTACGCGGAAAACAATTCTGTAACATATTATGCATTCTAATGAATTTAAAATGCTTAATTACAGTTAAGCACAAAATTACTCCTAGCATTTCAGAATTAATGGAAATAACAATAATTCATGGTTACAACGAAATACATGATAACATTGCAAGAATCACAGGTATGCAATTTAATTAATTACGGAATTATAAAACATAGGGACACTTATCTTTGACTCTGTCACACGCCACCAACTGCATGCATACCTTCCACGAACCTCCCATCCTTAGATCACACTTCTCATCACTCTCAGCAGTAGGTCACCCCCAATCTGGGACTAAGCTCCACCGGGCAAGGAATCGTATGCTAGGCATGGTTTACAGGAAGACACACAGTAAAAGAGGGAGGTTTCTCTCCCAAGAGCCACTTATGCCCACTACTCACAGACTCTCCTTCCCCACATGCCTGTTCCACCCTAGGAACCTTCACTATCACCTAGACAGTCCTTCGACTGCTAACCTCCCTTGCCTTGGGCTTCAGCAACATACCAGACCAAAAATCTTTGAGCTCTGTGGCAGCTACATGGCTCCTTCCAGGAGTTCTCTCCTTCCTCCGCACACTCTCATTTGGAGAGAGTCGCTCACAGGCCTAACAACCTGCCTCTTCAACCACATCTTGATAGACCGGTTCTTCAACCCCTTCCGACTCAATTCTCGCACAGTGAGGATAACAACAACACAATTCCACTCAGGAGAACATAAATAAGCAACCCACAGACAGTTATAGTATGGATTCGGCTTTAGAAAGGCAAATAGACTGGGTTCACGAACTCACAGGTCAACCTTTCCCTCTCGACCAGTTCTCTCAATGGTGTATAGGTATGTCAAGGAAAAACACAGACAAAAAAATGAATCAGACGGAGGATGTTTTGGATTTTAGGAAGGCATCTCGGTTCTCTGGTTTTTAGAGCTGCGTGAGGGTATCCCAGATCAGACACCAAATATCACACGGCTCTTCTCAACAGAGTAAGACATAATGAGGAGCCAACCCCCCCGAGGTTTGGCTTTTCCAATTTTATTTGCATGAGCCCAGGTCGACACCTGTCTCCCTGGAGCTGCATGCTCTCGAGATGCATATGTTCCTTTCCAAGCACTTGGGACCACACCCGACCAATGCTCACTTTAATATTTTTAGGAAAATAATAATAATTAGTATCCCCTTTGGAGGTAAGCCCCCTAGCTTATCCCCCCCCTATGCCCAACACTTAGCCTCCTCTCCTTGCCCGGCCTTATGGAGACTTACTCCCCAATCACTCTTTCTTCGTGGTCGGTCTACACGCAATGGTGTTTATATTTTATTAACAAAGTGCATAGTTACATTTACAACAACAAGCTCTTGGCCTTTGATACTTAGGATCTCCGACCTAATACATACATAATCCTCTCAGCTTATCAAAACTCGGCTCACCAACCTAATAAACTTGAATTATAGTTCATAAACAAGCTTTAAAATTTGTAAACATGATTTACAATAGGGCTCGGCCTTGGGGACATTACAATCCCCTCCCCTTATTTTTGCACTATCCTCAGTGCAACTTTCACACAATATCTGTAAGATTTCCAAAATATTCAAATAGACGCCGGTATTTTGCCCACATAGTATCTTCATGCTCCCATGTCACGTCCTCGGGACTGTACCCGGTCCATTGGACCTTTACAAGCCCTATAGCTTGATTCCAGAGTTGTTTTCTTTTCCTGTCCAATATGCGCACAAGATGCACTTGCAGGACACCTTCTTGCTCCACTTGAATCACATTCCAATCGATAACATGATTAAGATAAGGTATGTATTTCTTAAGCAATGAAACATGAAACACATTATGTTCAGCCATGGATGCAGGTAATGTAATCATATATGCAACTGACCCAATCTTTTCTAGGATTTCAAATGGCCCACAAAATCTAGCTGCCAACTTGGCGCAGCTTCCCAGCTTCAGGGAACACCTATTAGCTTTCACTTTCAAGAAAACATGATCACCCACTTTGAACTCTCTGTGGGTTCTATTCTTATCAGCATAAATTTTCTGCCTGTCTTGGGTAGCTTTCAAATTCTGCTTAATTTTGATCATTTGGTCCTCCATATCCTTGAGCAACTCTAGCCCAACTACTGTCCTATCAGCTGGATTATCCCAACTCACTAGAGTATTGCACTTTCTTCCATAAAGTGCTTCAAATGGGCTCATCTTCAACGATGCTTGAGTAAGCGAATTCTACCAAGTGTAGGTAGTCCTCCCATTTTGATGGGTTTTCCATCACATACATTCTCAGTATGTCTTCTATCACTCTGTTCACTCTCTCTCTCTGTATGTCCATCATACTCGGGATGATAAGTTGTAGTAAAGTTCAGATTTGTTTTGAATCCTTTGAACAATCATTTCCAGAAATTTGAGGTGAATTTTGGATCTCTGTCGGACACGATTGTTTTAGGAATTCTGTGCAATCGTGCCACTTCCTTCATGAAAATATCATCAACATCTGTTTCCTTGTGAGTAGTTTTCAGTGGAATAAAATGGGCATATTTTGTAAGCTTGTCCACCACCACCATGATTGAATCATGCAGCTTGCCAGTTATGGGCAATCCCGTAATAAAATCCATTGTCACCACTTCCCACTTCCATTTAGGAATGGACAAAGGTTGCAACAACCCTGCTGGGTGCCTATGCTCAGCTTTAACTTTCTGGCACTCCATACATCTAGCGATGTATTCAATGATTTCTCTCTTCATACCTGGACAAAAGTAATGGCTCTTGACCGCTGCCACAGTTTTCTGATATCCAGGGTGCCTTGCATAAGGCACATTATGCATCTTCAGCAGAATTATCTGTTTCAAGTCCTGGACGTTGGGTACAAAAATTATGTTCTTATGCAACAGTATTCCATCTATTCCCAATTTATAAATATCCACCTTCTGTGGCATCCTACCCTGCTATAGATTTTCTACTAATTCTCTATACTGCAAATCTGCATTTGCAGCCTCCAGAATTATGCTTTTAATATCATTCTGATACATGCTAATGGTTTTAGAATGTAGTTCATGCACCCTCCTGCTGAGTGCATCAACCACTTTATTCTCTTTCCCTTTGATATGCTTGATATCAAAGTCATATTCACACAGAAATTCCAACCACCTACTTTGTCTAGCGTTTAAGGTTGGATGATCAAACAAATATTTCAGACCGTTATGGTCTGTTCTGAGCTCGAATCTCCTTCCCATGAGGTAATGCCTCCATTTCTTTAGAACATGAACTATGGCTGCCAACTCCAAGTCATGAGTGGCATAGTTCTTCTTGTGTTCCTTTAACTTCTTGGATTCGTAACAGATTACGAATCCATTCTGACTGAGGACTCCTCCCAGTCCTTCTTTGCATGCATCAATGCACACCACAAAGTCTTCGTTTGGATCTACAATCCTCAAGATTGGAGTATTGGTTAACAGTTTCTTCAATCTCTGAAAGATTTCCTCACAATCCTCTATCCACTAAAACTTCTTCTCCTTCCTTTGTAAGGAAGTGATAGTGTGACCTATCCTCGAGAACCCTTCGATAAACCTTTTGTAATAACCAACCAATCCCATGAAGGATCTAACTTCCATCACATTCTTTGGCGCTGACCATTCTCTAATGGCCTCAATATTCTCAGGGTCTACAACTATCCCATCCTTTGAGATAATATGTCCCAAGTAATGGATCTGTTCCTAATAAAACGAGCACTTTCTCATCTTGGCATACAGTTGGTTCCCTCTTAGCACCTGCAACACCATCCTCAGATGTATCTCATGTTCTTCTTCCGACTTGGAATACACCAAGATGTTATCCAGGAAGACTATGACAAACTTGTCTAGATAGTCCCTGAATACTCCATTCATCAAGCACATAAAAACAATGGGCGCATTTGACAGTCCAAATGGCAACACTGTGAACTCGTAATGATCATACCTTGTTCTAAAGGTGGTCTTGCTGATGTATTCATCTTTTATCCTTACCTGGTGATATCCCTATCTTAGATCTATTTTCGAAAAGATCTTTTCATCCTTCAACTGATCGAAGAGGTCATCAATCCTTGGTAGAGGATACTTGTTCTTTACTGTCACAATGTTCAACTGCCTGAAATCAATGCACAATCTCAGCGTTCCATCCTTCTTCTTTACAAATAGGACCGGGGCACTCCAAGGCGACACGCTTGGTCATATATACCCCTTCTTCAGAAGCTCTTCAAGTTGCAATTGCAACTCTTTTAGCTCTAGCGTACTCATCATGTACGGAGCTTTTGACACTAGAGTTGCTCCAGGCATCAAGTTCACAGAGAAATCGATATCCCTTTTTGGAGGTAGTCCAGATACTTCCTGGAATACATCTTTGAATTATTTTAGTACTGCATACTCTTTGATACTTGACACCTAGTCCTTAGGTGTTTCCCCTACATGGGATGCAAATAATTGACAACCTTTTCTGTAGCACTTCTTTAGCAGCATTGCTGAGATTTCCCTGATAGCTACAGCTCTGGGAATCTCTTGGACTGCTCTCTGATTCCATTCTTCATCTAAGAAAGTGAATGCCTTATTGTGGTAGTCCAAGATGGCATGGTGTTGGTCCAACCAGTCCATCCCAATTAGATAGTCATAAGAGCCTAATGGCAGAATGTTCAATTCATCCTTCATGTTGAGTCCATTCATGTCCATAGGACAAGACTTGACTAACTCTGTGAATTTTCTCTTGGTTCCTGTAGCTAGATGCACTAATCAAGACTTTTCATGTTTTCTTCTTATCAAATGCAAACTTTTTACCACTCTAGGGTCTATATAACTATGGCTAGCCCTCGAATCAACTAAAATATTAAAGGCATGGTTGTTGATCATACCTTCCACTTCAATCATGTGTGACTGATATCCAGCCTGCTTGTTGTCTAGGGCTGCGTAGATCCTTGGCATCCTACTACCCATGTCCTCCATTGTTTCATCTTGCTGAACATGGTGGACAGTCCTCATTTTATCATTTCGGTGGGGGAAATATCTGTACCTATGGTTCCCTTTACAAACCCAACATTCCATAGGTGGCGGCCTTGACATTTTCCCACCCACTTCAACCTTCCTGGGCTCTCTAAAAGATGGTTGTCCTTGAGGACTGTTTCTGAAAAAGGGTGGCGTATTTCCCTTCTGCCTCTGTTCTTTCTTGAACTTTCTCTGGTCATCCCAAGCCTTCTGAAAGGTAGGCTTCTCTCTTTGCTATTCAAATAATCACTTCACTCTCCTTATCGTTTCTTCCATAGTCTTTGGGTCATCATACTGAATCTTATCCCCAATAGAAGGCAGTAACCCACTCAGGTACCTCTGAATCTTGACAGACTCATCTTTGATGAACGAAACATACTTCAATAATAACAAAAAATTGCATTCATACTCATCAATGGTCATGTTGTCCATCTTGAATTCAAAGAAATCTTTCATCTTTCTGTCATAATATCTTTTAGTTAAGTATTTCTTCTCAAAATACAACTTGAATTCTTTCCATGTGATGTCTTTTTCTCTGATGTGCTGCACCTACACAAGTTGATCCCACCACATGGATACCTTTCCCTTCAGTTGATACATGGAAATCCTACCCTCCGCATGAGAGAAATAACTCTACAGTTGAAAGTATTTCCTCATACCAAGCAACCAAGTTTCGACAACTTCCTCCTTCTTATGTTCTCCATCAAACGTTGGAGGCTTGATCTTGTTCATTTCCCCCTTCAATTCATCCATCCCATATCTCTTGTGCTTTCTGGTAGGGGATGAGTTGGAATTACTGTGTGCTTCCTTATCGGAATGCTTTGGGGAGAGACAACGATGTCTGATATCACTCCTCAATCTTCTTTTCCCCTCAGGTGTCTTTTGATTCCCTGTTTTCCTTGAGTTACTTTCTTTTTCCAATCTCTTTTCGATTCTTTCCAGACTCTTTAACAATATTAAGTTGAATTCTCCCTGTTTATCCCTGTCTTTCATGAGCTTTCGGCTATCATCTCGGCGAGCCTAGGCATCCTTATGTAATATTTCAATGATTTTCATCATATTCCCTTCCTTATCCATCTCTTTTCCGTGTCCATTGGAGTTCGTTTCTTCTACTCCCAAGGAAACTTTCATCTTCTCTTTCGTTCTTTGGTCTGGAAGTAATCCACGTCTCTTTCATTTCTTTACACTCCGAGGCAATTCTAATAGGTTCTATCACTCACCAATCTTTTGCAATTACAATGTGAAGACTACCAAAATTTGTCAAGATATCATTCCTTAACATATTCCACACACATAATTCATAATCCGAATCATAAATGTTCATTTTTTTATGAATTTTCGGAGCTCTTCTTGGCTCTGTAACTTTCAAGTGATAGCCCTCTCTTTCTCAGTCCCAAACCCATGCAATCATGGGTTGTGACCCAACGCCAGACTACTAGGGTGTTTTCGTGACTTTGTGTTTCGGGAGGTTTCAACTCAACACTACTATCCCTCGAGTTCCAATTACCGAACTCGCGAAAACGGGTGGATCAATGGTCCACGTCTACACAGAAACCAACGACTGAAATCTGTTGTGGCCTCTCTGTCTCAAAGTTTTCGAGACTTTGGGTTTTGGGGTTTCGGTCCTCGAGGCTCTCATACTCACTTCCCTCTCCAACCCCTGACTTCTGAAATACCGATTTACTTTACCCTCCGGGCCCACATAGCACAGTTGTCTCCCATAACCACGGTGGCACGTGGCACGTTCTGGAGGGTCCACGTCACCTTCAGCAATGTCATCGGGTCCCACCATGCTCACTTTTATTTTTCGACCCTACTGGAATGTGGTACACACCCATGTGTCCACATCCATCTTAGTGACGTCAGCTCAACTCACTACTTTGACTCCATGGGATTTTGCGATTTCGGCTTCAGTAGTTTGTGCATCTGCACATTCCACTTCTCCCGATAGTCGAAATCTGAAATCATGATTTAACGTGAAATCCAACGGTCAGATCCCCTTTTAGATCTACGACGTAGATCCTTTCTGGAGTAACGAAGTTTTCGGGTTTCGGGGTTTTTTGCAACATCACAACCCAGTTCTCCCAACAGCTGAACTCTGAGAGGTTCTTCAGATAACTATCCTACACCTGCTCCAGATATGACGGTCGTAAGGAGTTTATTTTCCCTCCGAATAGATCTTACGGTTGCAACACTTTAGGTGTTGTAAATCCTTTCTGTGTTCAAGCACCATGCCTGTCACGGTTTTATAACACCGCTACACCTCATGAGTTTTGTAAATACAACCAAGTAACCCTTGGGCACTACGGGACGCTCTAAGGTTCAATATTGGTTCCATCTGGACACCACTTCCACTCGAAACCTCGGGTCCAAAGACCATTCAACCGGCCCATGCATGCTCAGTGTATAAAACCTTATGCTCTGATACCATACTATAACGTCCCCAACCATCACTCCCACGGGCTAGGCCAACGCTACTACGCAGAAAACACTTCTGTAACATATTATGCATTCTAATGAATTTGAAATGCTTAATTACATTTAAGCACATAATTACTGCTTGCATTTTAGAATTAATGGAAATAACAATAATTCATGATTACAGCGGAATACATGATAACATTGCAAGAATCATAGGTATGCAATTTAATTAATTACAAAATTATAAAACATAGGGACACTTATCTTTGAATCAATCACACGCCACCAACTTCATGCAAACCTTCCATGAACCTCCTAGCCTTAGACCACGCTGCTCATCACTCTCAGCAGTAGGTCACCCCCGATCTGGGACTAATTTCCACCGGGCAAGGAGTCCTAGGCTAGGCATGGTTTACAAGAAGACACAGTAAAAGAGGGAGGATTCTCTCCCAGGAGCCACTTATGCCCACTACTCACGGACTCTCCTTCCCCACATGCATGTTCCACCCCAAGAGTATACACCTTCACTATCACCTAGGCAGTCCTTCGGCTACTAACCTCCCTAGCCTTGGGCTTCAGCAACAGACTAGACCGAAAATCTTCGAGCTCTGTGGCAACTACAGAGCTCCTTCCAGAAGTTCTCTCCTTCCTTCGCGCACTCTCTCACCTGGAGAGAGTCGCTCATAGGCCTAACAACTTGCTTTTTCAACCACGTCCTAATATCTTGGTTCTTCAACCCCTTTCGACTCAATTCCTGCACAATGAGGATAACAACAACATAATTCCACTCAGGAGAATAGAGAGCGGCAACCCACAGACAGTTCGGGTACGGATTCAGCTCTACAAAGGCAGATAGATTGGGTTCACAAACTCACAGGTCGACCTTTCCATCACGACCAGTTCTCTCAATGGTGTATAGGTATGCCAAGGACAAACACAAACCAAAAACGGAATCAAACGGAGGATGTTTCGACTTTTAGGAAGACATCTTAGTTCTCTAGTTTTCAGAACTACGTGAGGGTATCCCAGATCAGATGCTAAGGATCACNGCCCAGGTCGACACCTATCTCCCTGGAGCTGCATGCTCTCCAAATGCATACGTTCCTTTCCCAACACTTGGGACCACACCTGGCCAATTCTCACTTTAATCTTTTTAGGAAAATAATAACAATTATTATCCCCTTTGGAGGTAAGCCCCCTAGCTTAGCCCCCCCCCTATTGCCAACACTTAGCCTCCTCTCCTTTCCCAACCTTATGGAGACTTAGTCCACCATCACTCTTTCTTCGTGGTCGGTTTACACGCAGTGGTGTTTATATTTTATTAACAAAGTTCATAGTTACATTTACAACAATAGGCTCCTAGCCTTTGATACTTAGGCTCTCCAGCCTAATACATACATAAGCCTCTCAGCTTATCAAAACTCGGCCCACCAGCTTAATAAACTTGAATTACAGTTCATTAAAATTCGTAAACATGATTTACAACACAACTCAACCTTGGGGACATTACAGGCGGGCATACTGAAGTAGCTCCATAAATATGGTCTCATAATCCAGCACCGTACAATCACCTTGTTGTAAGGTGCTGAACTCATCAAGTTAGCACTCAATGAACTTCTTTGACAATTACTTCTCTCGGAGTCGTTCCTTGAAACATTCCCATAACACGGCCTCGATGTCCAGGTTTAGCTGAGGTAGGATCGTCTTCCACCATAGTAGAGTGCTCCCCTTTAGTTGAAGACCACCATGCAGACCTTCGTGCTGGAGGTCATACCCACAAAGCGCGAAGCACACCGCCTTATTCTCCAACCATGCCTCGACGACTGATCCATCTATGGCACTCGTGAACTCGGGAACTTAATCTTCTAGAGTTCTCCATGAACATTACCAGTACTAGTTGGGGTGAGCTATGGACCCTCTAGGTTACAAGCGCCCTGGCCTTATCTCAGTACAAAGAATTATCCAAGGTCTCTGACATTTCCCTGGAAGGACCTTGTCAGATCTAACGCATCCCGCGTGAAAATCTGCTCATGCTCAAGACTTGTTTTTATCCTTGGGGGTTGGACCCCTCTGGTGTAGGTGCTACTGGAGGCATTGCGACTCCTTCCCTTGCACCATGTCATGAATCTCTGTGGCATCCTCTAACCGTGACTATCACATTAACATGTTAAAATTTTAATTAGTGCTACGTATTAATCAAGGGTTTAGTTCAGTGGAAGGCATGAATATCCACAGTCACGGGGTTGAACCCTCTCTGATACCATATGTAACAACCCCTACCATTACGACAATAAAAGTGACGTACAACAGGTAATTTATTTTTATTTTTATTTTTGCATTAGGTAATTAAAACATCATATTAATAACAACATCATAGACAAGCTTTCACATATATTAATGAAACAATATCAATGTGTTAACCATCAATGACGACATAATGCAGACATGTCGTCATCATGAACCACTACACGCTTATCGACCCATTTACACATTAATTAACAACAGCCACATCATTTCATTCTACAAATCAATATCGACTCATAACAGTAAAATCTTAAACATTCAACGCTTTGCATAAGGAACATCATCAGATAACACCAAGTAAACATAAGGTAACATAACTAATCATAAGGATCATAAGGATAATCACAAGAATCACATAATATACTACCCACCCAACCTACCCTGCAAGGTTAGCACCTCTAGGACACATAAGCAACACTCAAGCCCAGGTTCCAATTGATTTTAACCATTTAAGGTCTCAAGGCTAGCGACTGTTTGGAGGAACAAGGACATGTCTACATCCCACTAAACAATCAATCCCAAGCACTAGAGAATCATCAACAACAATGATAATCAGATTAACAATCCATCAATCCCAATTCATAATTAGACATGGAGCACACATAATACACATAACACATCATAGACCACAATAAATCCAAGGCGCAAAGGAAATTAATTAATAATTCAATCATGTGACCACATCATTCTAAGGGAGCAAGTAAAAACAACTTTATCATTCCTCAATCAATAAAGAATCACTGCACAAGAATAAAATATTTGCATCACAATCCATACATTGTATTATTCATGCGCAAATTAATCAAGTTTGATTTAAATTTAGGGCGCAAGATCAACATTTACTTTACTTCAAAGA
Organism: Picea engelmannii; assembly: GCA_009831015.1. NCBI lineage: Eukaryota > Viridiplantae > Streptophyta > Pinopsida > Pinales > Pinaceae > Picea > Picea engelmannii. The sequence continues at coordinate 573,217 of ML783939.1, read as the reverse complement.
GTATGATTATCAATTACCGAATTCAACAATAAATCCTCATTATTTCAAGATGTGTGCGTGATCTATTTATCGAATTAAACATCATCAACATCATTCAATGCGCGCATTAATCTTAATCACTTAAGTAAACATACATAATCATTATTCAATGCGCACAAATAATATAATTATTTAATCACATCGTAAACCAAGGCACAAGGTAATCATCTTATGTAAATTCAGGGTGCTAAGGAAAACATATTTCTTGCCCCAAGACGGGGGATTAATCGATTATTGAAGTCCACCAACTCAACATTATTCCAAGGTAAAAAGAAAAAAATTGTTCATTACTAAATCAATGGCGCAATAACATATGGTTATGCAATCAATCCTACATCAACAAAATTATGCGCAACAAAAACTAGTTACGCAATCAATCAATCATCGCATCTAATTCAAAGGATGCAAGAATAATTGTCAGTTCTGATTATAGGCGTAAAAGTAAACAAATTGCTTAAACAGTCCTTCCAACAATTCTTAAAAGTAAAATCAATAAGAAAAACTTACATAAATCAATAAGAATCCCCCATAGCATATGGCCAACATAGCGACAAGAGATCTAATTCTCAACACCAAAGGGGTTGTGAAGGTCTAGATCTGCTAAGTTAGGAATCAAGTAACAATCTCAACGATTACCCATATACGCGCATTAGGGAAAAATGTGGTTTCCTTTATCTTTTAACTCATTTAATTCTTCCAGTAATTCCCTCCCTTGCGGGTTGTTCTATATAAAATAACACATGTATTAGAGGATCAATCCTTGACCACCTAGTTTCATCATTAAGCATTTTTAAATTAAACGCCCTTCCCTTGCTTTTCTAAATCAAAATTACATAGTCAAGGATTGTTATCAAATCTCATTACATCTATCACTCACTGACTTAAAAAAGGGGAAGGTGGGGAGCTATTAATGAGGGGAGATGGATTGGTCCATCCATCGCATAATTAGAAAAAATAAAGGTGAACAAAAGGATTAACATAAAAACTTGGGCCATTCACTCAACCATCCCATTCTCCAAGCAACCAACCAAGATTCAGACCACGTCACCACGAGAATTGAGGGCCGATGTTACACGTCTACCTAGTCATGAGGAAACGAAAGCGCCCCGCACAAAGCACTAAGGGAGATTCCACCGGTCGGTCGTTGGCTTACCAACTACTAACAACCCTCACTACCAGATATCAAGGGATCATCTGTGCATCAAAGGTGGCATTAATCGTGTGTGAAGGAGACAATATGTAACTTCCCAAAGGTGCTAGTTGTCATGCGAATCCATCACAGGGATGGTATCTCCTCCGATGAAATTCACGATTTCTAGGGTGAATTCTGGAATCTGGGCAAGGTTTTTAAAAATTCTCTGCAGATTAATTCGAAGAGAGAGGTTAAGGAGTCTCAACGAAACATGCAGGAACTCAGTCCAAACCATTTTCCCTTGGAAACTAGTTCCAGATACAATATCGCTTAAATAAAGGGAGCCCACCCAGGGAGACTCAACGGTACTGAGGCAACGACTTAGTCGGGCTGGGAAGAGTTGAAGGAGGCAATCCTTCTGGAGAAATATAGGAATGTTGGAGGGAGACTTGCTAAAGGAATCCTCCTATAGATGGAACCATCCTCTCGGGAAAAAGGAAGGTTCCATAAGGCATCACTTCCAGGCTTGGGTAAGGCTAACACTCAACATCACAATGGTCTTCTCAAAGCATCAAGGGAAAAAGGGTCTTAACCGCGCACATCTCAAAGTTCAAGCTGGAATTTAATCTAAAAGCTAAAACATAAATTAGGGNTTAAGTTTGAGGTAACACACAGAGCACACTCATTGAGATCGAAGAGTGATCATCCATGACATTTCGCAGAGGGAGGCTTACGAAATACGCAATGTGTGCTAAGAAAAACACAAATTGTAAATAAAAAAACGATGTGAATACTCTCGGTAAGGTTACAAGGTAAGGGTCTTCTTGCGGGATCGAAGATGTGAGGATTCCTTATTATCAAGGGTATAATGGGCACATACTCATATGTGAATTTAGGTAAAACTCTGACATTCTCCTCATCTCACCGTGGGACATATTCACTTCCTCATTTGTGACGATTAAGGAAGTAAAAATATTCAACTACAATCTTGCCCTACAATGGCAACTTACAAGAATTCTGTTTCAGTAAGTAGGGATCTCGACTAACAATGAAACAGCTAAATAAGCACAAATTTCGAGTAATCCATATAAAAACTAGCATGAAGAAACTAAGGATAGGTGGGAAGGGTAGGTGGCAACATGACAAGGGACTCTGATTTCCCAGAAGGGAAATGTAATGGAAACAAATACCAATTCCACTTCCAAATTTCAAAATGCCATCAAGTTTTAGATCCATCTGAATCAGAATTTATCAACTTTACATTAATTATAAAAAAAACTCTATTATACTTCAAATATTAAAAATTACAATGTTCAAATAAGCTTACTGTAACCGAAGACGACGAAGAAGTCGAAGGTGTTCTCTCGCACTTGCGCTCTGTCCAACTCTCCACTTGCTAACCATGGAGACTTCATCGGTACCTCTGAGCCAACGCTAGGGGTACTCGTATTCCCCCTTAGCCCCCCAAGACGCAAAGGGGCCACACAGACACACAACCATAAATTATAGCTCCCAGTTCACCTTACAAGGTCGAGCTACCACTCTCTTTTCAAGATGGGTATCCCAACTCCCACAAGAAAAATCAGTCAAGAAAAATACGTCAACATAATCTTATGCATACCAGTCGTCCCCCATTCTCCTCCTCTGTCATTCATTTTATAGAGTTCTTCTTAGTGACACTTCCATTTGCACATTAAATTCATTTTATTAAAAATTAATTAGGAAAAATTCTCCCCCGTACACTTGTCACCCGATCCCTTAGTTGCACCAAAAATTCATTTAATTAATTAAATTAAATTGTCAATTTCCCTCACCCACCTAAAAGCATTCCTAAAAACGCTCCTTGATGTCCCTTTATTCCCTCACATTCCCTTAATGACTGACACCTTTCTTAAAGATTAGTTGAGTTCTAATTTGGAAATTTCTCTAGACTAGATTGCCTTTTGTGTTCCACATTCCTTTTGCATTTAATTTTTCCCTTTTTGTCTAAGTTTTAAATTAGAAATTTTTTCACATAACCAACAATTAAGTTTTTGATAATTTCTTTCTCCTTTAAATTTTAAATTGATTTTTTTCTTCACCCCCCCTTATTAACTAATTGATTAGTTTTAGTCCTTATACCCAAATTAGACCTATTCTCTAATTTCAACTAGGCTTAGCAAAATTGTTTTTAAGGGAAATTTTATAATTATTAAACTTTACTAATACAACATTTATTTTAGGGCTGACCAAGTCAAAATAAGACATTGTTTTCTAGGTAGCTAGGTTCATTGACTCACCAATGTTAAAAACCGTGATGTGCCCTTCAAGACGCACTACATGCTCCAAGGGTGCCACTCACCTTCATTCATGTTTCCTTTATGTGACGTGCCCCAAGGGTGCCACTCACCTTTTGACTGATTTTGGTAGACGTCCACCCTTGGAGTCAATTATTTATCAGGTGACCTTGTGGGAGACTAAGGGCCTTTAAGGAATAAGGACCCTACCTTATTGAGTGCCCCTTAGAATCTTTGTGAGTGACTGTCTCAGTCTGCCCTCACAACATCGTGGATATCTTGAACTAGGTAATCGTTAACCTATAGTTTGAGCCATAGTGAGAGTACTAGTAGGTTGTGGCAGGGAAACTACCACACCTCTCCCTCAATATATCTAGTTGTTGTGCATAGCCCCTTTACTCCTAATGTGAGTATGATTAGCAAGAAATCGTCAGCCTACATCCATCAACGAAACATGTCAACAATCCATAAACAACATCATAATATGCCCAGTCATATGTCGCATATGAAATAACATAAATAATCAAACCATATACAGTCCACTCCCTAACTCGATCCAGAGTCTAAGGAGGTCCATCTATGCCATCAGAATCCTCAAGTTGTCTAGAGTCCTCCACACTCAGGAGAAACCAGTCAATAACACCTATATATACATAAATAACATAACATAACATCATAATCCACAATCTCATCATCAGAATCCACAAGAGAAGTAGACAATCATATAATGAACTGGATGACTTGCACGCAAGTGTCCTCAATGAACAAGTCACATCAGGTGCACGCAAGAGCGGGATGTTAAATCTAGTACTAAGTGAAAGTGTGGAAATAATGCAATAAAAGGTTAAAACATGTCATAAAGGTAGCATGAATTCAAGTTAGAATGAACAATGAATGTTTGGAAGATATGCATAAGGACTAATGTGCAATTTTGAAGAAAGTGCATAAAAAATGCACACAGTGTAGGTTGAGACATTAGGAAAGAGAAGTTCCCTTGTGTATAAAGAAAATATAGTGAACATGGAGGCAAACAATAGAACAATGCAATTTAGAGTTGAAGTGCAATGCACATGGAACATGGTGAGAGTGCAAATTTTCATAAAACAAAACGATGTAGAATGATGTCAAAGCAACACATGCAAGGTAAAAGGAGGTGAACAATCAAACGCATATAAAGAAGAAAAAGGGAGCTAAAGAGACTAATGAACAACAAAATATCTAGAATGTGAATGGCCATGGAAATAAATAGCTAGGATAAACATTAGAAGAGGGATATTGAAGTTGTACAAGAGAGATAAGTGAGTAGAGAGTTGACAAGGAGAGTAGAGAGCTAAGAGCTCTATAGTGATTGTAACCTATAAATTAGTTACTTTATCATATGTGTATTCCTAAATAAATATATTGCTATGTTGAGGCATGATACATGCTCAAGTTGAATCACTTTGTGCCCACTAATGATAGATGTTAGATACCTAATCCTTGGGATTATGCTACATTGTAAAATAGTTGTAAATATTAATTTAGGGCAATATGAAAAGTCATAGGTGAATGCCAAGAGGCATCAAACCTTTTGGAATATGAAACCAAGAGTCATCTCTCAATGTATTTATGTATGGCTCACATTAATAAAAAATTAATTCGTGGAGTTATTCAATCCTCTTCCTGTTAGTGGGAGAGAAACCAATGGTTGCAATTTCTCTCTCTACCCAAGACTGTTGGCATTCCTCTCTATTGAAGACCATTGCAATTCCTCTCCGCATAAAGTGATCAAGAGAAGACCGATGACATTCCTCAACGTTCCCAATACTGTTGGCTTTCTTGGACAATTATCATTCTTGGATCATTGGCATATTTTAAAGAGAGTTGGCCTTGACATAGTCCAGAGACTTAGGCCACCTTGAGACCATTGGAATTCCAATCGACCTCCAAATTATTGTTTCGACGATGAAGTTGTTTATGGGGAATTTTCCCTTCAACTTATATAACTAACAGTTTGGGGAGCTCTTTGAGGCACAAGAGAAGTCTTGGATGTTAATATCATTATGGATAGAGAAATTAGAAACTCACGTGGCTTTGGTTTTATGACCACAGGCACTATTGAACATGCATCTAAAGTTGTTGAGCTTCTCAATATATATAGCTTAGAGGGAAAAATATTGACATTCAACAAGGATGCTCCTCGAGGAGCATTGAACATGCTCTTACTGCCTATGAGAGATCTCATCTTCACCATGTTCATTGTGGCAAGAATGGACATGAGGCACAAACATGTAGGATCCCATGGGAGAAGATCAAAGAAAAATAGGAACAAAAGCAAGGAAATGGTAAATCTCCTAAATCCGTTCAATTTGTTATTTCTCATTGCAATATTGGCATAAATGAATATTTGTTCAAAACTTCATTTGTTTCTTGGAGAGATGTATGGTTGTTGATACTGGTGCAACCTGCCACATGACTTTTATAAGAGACTTTTTTGAAGAATTGAATGAAAATGTAGATGGTTTAGTAATATTTACAGTTGGATCAAGTCTCAAACCTATGGGAATTGGCACCATTAAGCTCAAATTGCTTGGTTCCTAGATTTTCTTTAACATATTGTTCTCTATCTTCCTGAGTTGTGAAGGAACTTGTTGTCTCTCATGCACAATTGACAACAAGGCTATTCCATTCACATGTTTCATGGAAAATTTGAAATAAGGAGGTCTTCCGACAACATGGTCATCATGACATGATGGGAGGATGACAAATTGTTGAAGTTGAAAGGGACATCTTCCCGGACATAGAATTTTTCATACCTTTCTCACCATGATGAAGGTACATTGTCTTCTTGTCTTTTGTGGCATGCTAGATTTGGATACATCTGTTGAAATAATGTAACTGCGAAGAGCATTCTTATTATTTTTGTTATTGGATTAAATCCCCATTGTGGATTAATCATGTCATTATTATTATTATTATTATTAGGTTAATCCCCATTGAGGATTAACTAAGTCGGTAATTGTATAAGGACCAAATCCCCTTTTGCGGATTGGTCATCGGACA
>ML783939.1:529429-561418 GCA_009831015.1 Picea engelmannii | reverse complement strand
CTAGCGCCTCACTTCTAACTCACTTCACTTGCTCATGTTCTTATGAGGCAAGGTGACATTTCAAGTTGGTGAAAGAAGAAGAAGGGTGGCGCATCTCTTAGAGGAGGATTTTCTGTATTGGTTGAGTTATCTCTTGAACTCTTTATAAGCTATTTATGATAAGCAAGTTTTTTGCTGGGTTTTCTTCCCCTAGAGGGTTTCCCAGGATAAATGCTGTGTCTATTGTGGATGTGTATTTCTCAGTGATCTTGTTTATTTTATGCTCTTATCTTATGAAATGCAAAGAACTATAATATCAACATAAAACATTAACAACATCAACTATGATAGTCTTCGTATGTTGAAGAAAAATGGTGTTTGAGAATGTAGGCTTCCACAATTAGTCATAATGTCTAGAAATTTATGAAGATATTGTGTATGAAGTTTTTGAAACATCCAATGTTTCGAGTGGACACTTCACCCATCATCAGGGACATTTGAAGTTATCATCCTTCAAATGATTCCACTTTGTGAGCATGTAGAAAGCTAGAGTTGATACCCTTTGATTTGTGTGGCCCCATGCTTATTCCATCTGTCATTGGTAATGGATATATCATGAATTTTATTGATGACTACACTAGGATGTGTTAGGTTTATTTGTTGAAATAGAAACCTCAAGGATTTTAAACTTTAAAAATATTTCATCTATGGATTGAAAATGAAGCTCAATTTCGTATTGACATTCTTTGTACTGATAATGGAGGAGAATATACTTCAAATGAGTTTGAAAGCTATCTTCGCCAACATGGAACAAAGCATTAGACAATTGTTCCATACAATGCTCAACAAAATGGTGTAGCCAAAAGAATGAATAGGACACTCTTGAATATGGTACATTCAATGTTATTTTTCAAGAATGTGAAATTGATGTTTTGGGCTGATGTAGTTCTATGTGCAGTGTATGTGAGAAACATGATTCCATATCATGCTCTTGGGAACAAGATTCCTTATGAAATGTGGTATGGGAGCATTCCTTCCATGAGGCATCTCAGGGTCTTTGGTTCCACCTAATATGCCTTAATTCTAAAGGAGCAAAGAAACAAACTTGGTGCAAGAAGTCGAAATTACATCTTCTTGGGGTACTCAAATACCACCAAGACATATCGTTTTTCTGATGAGGTGAACAAGAAGTTTATTCTTTCCAGAGATGTGGTTTTTCTTGAATCCACTAAGAACAACATTTTTGAGTGACAATTTGAACATCTAGATAGATTCACCCATGTAAAGACATATCATGAGTTTGACGATGAGATTACATGATGCAAACATACTAAGATACTCGTTGAAACATATTAAACCTTAGATACAATATCATAATCAAAGATAAATTATAAACATGGAATTTGGGACACACCACTCCTAATTGTCCATTAAAGTATCTAGATGAAATTGCATATATATTTGTAGACGGAGCAACCACAATTATTTTCACTTCCCAAAATTGAACAATGCAAATCACTTCTAATATACAATACCTATCACATTTACAACTCTATCTAGTGGAAATGAAATGGATGAGACAAACCCATCTTGTCTCCCCACTAGTAATATGTTATAACATATTACTAGTAATATGTTATAACATATTACTTGTAATATGTTATAACATATTACTTGTAATATGTTATAACATATTACATGCATATTACTTGTAATATGTTATACCATATTACATGTAATATGTTATACGACGAGGAACCGAAAGTGAAAAAGGAGGATAATGAAGTAAAAGGTTCATTATGGATTTTTAAACATATGGTAGACGTGATCATTGTTTTCCATTTCTCAAATGCGAATCTATGGAAAATAATATCCTTGCAAAAACTCAAATAATAGCTAAGTCATGGAATAAAAGATCATGAATATTCTCTAACATTGTAATAATGGCCTTAAATATCGTGGGCAAATTATTTGATTTCGTGGCTTTGTGTTCATTTCAGAAGGATTTATTGGTACTTAGCTACCGTGCTTGTTGCTTCCTCTGCTTCTGGATCTAGTATATAAGATGTTGCCTATGATGCTACTGGTGATGGATATGCTACTGGTGTTACTGGTGCTGGATATGCTGCTAGCTGTGTTTATGGGTATCAATCTTGATATGCTGCTAGATATGTTGCTTATGCTAGTGCTTAAACTACTGATGTTGTTGGATCAACGACTGGATCAACAGAATCGAAAGAATAGTCAATGGCTTCATTTTTTGTTTTTTAGATAACATATCTCATGGGAAACTATTTAGATACTTCTCCTCATTTCAAGTATGGCACCCAAAGCAAACCTTAGATTCTTCAGGGTACAAAGTTAGGTCAATGACTCATAAATGTATCATTAAATCAAATACAAACAATTAATATAAATAAATTAAATCAAATTTATTACACATAATAATACGTTTAACACATTTTTTTCCATTCTTTACATCATTAATATTTTACAACATCCTTTACATTGTCAAATAAAAATTACTTTACAACATCTTTACACCTTTAAAAAAAAATTATTGATATAATTATGATATAACTATAGACTTATTTAAAAGGGCCTAGACTTACTTAAAAGGGCCTAAACATAAGGAAGGATGACACACTTGTTTTTCTAATTAGGAAAGCACTCACAATACATAGCATCATGACATGGAAATAATATTTTGCCTCCACTCTCCCATTTCTTGTTATTTATCTTTATCTTTTGATTCCAATTTCTTGTTCTTGTACTTTATCTTTTGATTCCAATTTCTTGTTCTTTATCTTTTGATTTTGATTTTTTATTTTATTTTTCATATTAGTTTATAAAGTTTGATGCATTCAAATTGTGATGTCTATGTGATTTTAAAAATAAATATCTTTATCTTTTGATTCCATTTTCTTGTTCTTTATATTTATATTTTGATTCCAATTTCTTTTTCTTGTTTTTTTTATTTTGATTTTTTATTTTATTTTTCATATTAGTTGTATAAAGTTGGATGCATTCAAATTGTGATGTCTATGTGCTTTTAAAAATAAATAGTGGCTAGAAATCAAAAGATAAGGCTAATCCCCGTTAGATCAAGAGATAATTAGATTGAATGTCTTTCCATATGGATATCTTATTTTCTTAATGCCAAATAAGAATAAGAAGATAAAGTGGTGCTACCATATTAATTAAATATATCAAATAACCATGTTAAAATCTTAAAAATAAACTAAAAAACACATAAAATATTTCAAAATTAACTTAATTAACAAGAGTTATTTTTCATCTCAATTATGAAGTATATTATATTTAAATATTTATGTATTATATAATTTTTTTTTAGAAATATCCTTAAACCTTATAAGAATATATTTCATTAATTATTAAAATGATAATTTTTTATTTTCTGAATGTGATGGTGGTTCCAATCTCCAATGTTTTGGGTTATTTTTTTTCTTGACTTTTTTTAATAACATAACATTATTTTTCAATCCAAAGATGAAAACCCGGGGTGAAAGGAAGATTTTTTTAGGCTTTATTTCTTTCAAAGCTTTGTGCATGTATTAATGGTCCATTACTTAGGAATCATGATATATTAATAACTTTATTACTTCACAGTGATAAAAATTGGCTTTATTAACCATTGGTATGTTGGATATGTGTTATTTAATCAAATTCGACCATACCAAATAATTAATGTTACGTTTTCCTTACTATGAACACCATGTAATTGTTTTTGAATTAAAAAGAGCATGTCTTATTATAACTAATAATAATTACAATTAAGCACATTTTCTATCCAAATTCAATATTCTACTTGTTTCATAAATCAGTAGATAATACTTTCTAAATTTAACATTCGCTAGCTCAAAGTAACAATACCAATATGCCAAACAAAAAATAATATATAAATATTAAACATATAATATTTAATTTTTTATTAAATTTAATTATTAACTCATTAAACTCTATAATAAAATATGTATAATAAAAATGTATTTTAACTTTTACAAGTTACATTTCCCTTATACTTGAACATGGAAAAAACAATAAAAAGGGTAAAATATTTAAACCTAATAGTGAGAATAAATTATTATAAAGAATATATGTATACATTATATGAATATAAAAAGTATATATATTTTTTATTTCCATAGAAAATTGCACTTTATATTTGTATTAGAAATATAAGCTGATCTTTTATAAGAGATTCAATACATCTTGATTTCCAAATCAGGTCCAGTGGAACCTCATTCCACTGTGAGACAAAACAACCTTATAATCCCCCTTACATGTGCTAAATCCACGAAAAGAGACTAATCGTCCACTGAGCGACAAAGGACTAATTATACGCACTGAGCAATCTATAAAAAAGACAAGTCCAATACAAAGAACAAAAAGAAATATGATAATGTCGCGGACTTGCTTATAACCAAAAAAACTGAACATGCAAGACCTAAGATTGGTCTTCTGGTAAAGGTCACGTGATAATTGAGGACCCTCATGTTCCTCCACACACTGAAAGAAGAATATCTTTCTAGGATCCTTTAGTAAAGCCTATTTTGAAAGGTTATCCACCACTTTGTTATTCTCTCTGTAAACATGAGCAAAAGAGATATTATGGAATTGTTTGATTAATCCCAATAGTCTTACCTTCCAGTGATCCAGTGAAACAAACTGAAGATGACCTTTATCTCTCAGCTAGTCAATGATGACCTTAGAGTCTCCTTGAACATGAATCGTCTATATGGAAAGTCGAGAAGCTAGGGTGAGGAGGGTCCATGCTCCCAAAAGTTATGCTCTTGTATTCGTAACCGATCCACAGTTGAGAAGCCATTTGTAGCAGCACTGATCATTGATCTTAATAACGCCTCCAACTCCACTGTTATGTCCCGTTGACGCCGTTGCCCCATCAAACCAACCAATTGTACCACTCATTGCTAGACATGATGGCCCCTTTCTCCGTGCAACAACAATCTTCTTTACTTCGTGGTCCCTCGGGGATGATATTACACGATACACTACCTTCTGAACTGATGGAACACTGTCTTCGAAAATCGTCGAGTTCCTTTCCCTCCATATAGACCAACAGATAAGCGCCGACAAAGTTGTATGTAAAATATTATTTTTACACCACAAACTAAAGAAGTTTGCTAATGTATTACCAGCCCAGGACCCCGTGAAGTTTGCATGTAATTTTATCTTCCCCCAAACATCCAAAGTGAAGGCGCAATCAACAAACAAATGGTGAGTAGTTTCAAATTCCTTCTTGCATAGTATGCAGTAGCTCGGACCAATGAAGCCTCTTCTTTGTAGAATATCCCATGATAGAATTATGTTCTCTATCACCAACCAAATAAAGAACTTAATTTTCAGGGAACAGTCCCAGGACCATAATGCCTTCCTCCATCCTCTAATGGTATGGATCCATTTCATGTTTTCCATCACCATATACACATTCTTAATCGATATTTTCCCTGTCTGGTCTCCGCTCGTCCATATCAAAACATCCGGTCTATCTTGTAGTAGCACCCCCGAATTAATAAAGGGTGCATCTAAAATATTTCCATTTTGCATAAAGGGGCCCAACTAGTCCCAGCTCCTCACCAGTGATCCAATTTGAGAAAATCATTCTGACGCGTGGATCGCGGGTAGCCTGAAATAGATAGTAAATACCTTTCCGGTTTATAGCTTGAATTAGCTCCTCAGAGAAAAATGTCGATGATCCCATGCCCAGAACGTGGTCCTTGCCGATCAGAATGGAATGACCCAACCCCGAGATCCATGCTAACTAGTGCATGAGGAGGTGAATAGATTTTAATAAATATAACCAAGACTGAGATCCTTTTACCACTGATATGTTTATAGTATGAAACCACCTCTCCACGGAAACAAAGGGGAGCTATTTTTTTTTAATTACCCGATGCCATAAACCATCCTGCATCATTGCCCTCCATAGAGTATTGGCCGCCATGGCTCTACTGAAACAATATAGGTTCCTCAAGCACCATCCCCCGAATTGTTTTGGGCGGGCAATAAGTTACCAATTACAGAGGTGAAAACTCTTTTTCTTTTTACATCCCATCCATAGGAAACCAAAAACTAGTTAATAGATCCTTTGGAGAATCATTCCTATCATATTTGATAAAGCCAAGCAGTAGACTGGTTGACTTTCAAGTACGGATTTGATCAAAACTAAGCGCCCCCCAATGGACAACCAATGGTTACACCAATGTCTTATCCTCTTTTCATATTTATCTATCAGTCACTGCCAATCTTCATTTTTGTACTTGCCAATCTTTAAAAAGTATCCAAGATACCTGAAACCCTCCATTAGATCATGAAATTGGAAATGAAAATGATTTTTTAATACATCCAGGACCTGTTTCCACACACCATACTAGAGGAAAGAGGTTTTATGAGCATTTATTTGAAGGCCAGATGCTCGACGTAACATATTTAATACCCTGTTGTTTTCCTTCCATTCCTCAATGGAATATTTTGTCATTATAAGGATATCATCTACAAACAATAGATGGAGGATCTTAATAAACCGAGATACTTTGATGCCTGACAGTAATCCATCCCTTTGACTTCTTTTCAGAGCCAGGCTCAAGCCTTCCATATTTAAAATAAATAACAGTGGCGACAGTGGGCAACCCTGCTTGAGCCCCCTTCCACTGTGAAAGAATTATGAAGGCTCACCATTGATTAAAACCGCAAAAGTAGCAGATGTAATACACCCCATAATCCACTTAGTCGTCGACAACCCAAAGACGCATTGGAGTAAAACCATTCTGAGAAAATCCCAACTAATACAGTCATATTCTTTTTTAAAGTCAATCTTTAGAATTAAAGCCTGTAGCTTTTTTTCTCTGATGCTGTGTAGGCACTCTTGGGCAGTTCCAATTGCATCTATGATTTGTCTTCCCTTCAAGAAGCCGAATTTCTCCTCTGATAATGTGCGTGACATAATTAGTCTGATTCTTTTTGCAATAATTTTAGAAATAATCTTGTAGTAGATATTGCATAAAGCAATCAGACGAAAGTCTCCAAATGTAGCAGGGCCATTAACCTTCGGAATAAGAGAAATGAAATTTGAATTCAGATTTTTGTTGACCTCACCCTTAAGCCTCGCTTCTTCAATAGCATCTAGCAGGTCTTTGGCTATCTTGTCAAAAAAAGAAATGTAAAATTCGACAGTCCACCCGTAGGCGCCCGAGGCTAAACCTTTAAATAGTTCTAAAAATTCCTCCTTTGTAATAGTTTTTTCAAGTAAGATACTTTCCTCATCCGAAACCGATCTAGGATACATTCTCACTAATTTGACTTGGTCCACAATCGAATTCTGTGTCGACTCTTGATAAAAAGAACTGAAAAACCTCTTTGCTTCCATCTTTATTGCCTTCTGGCCATGAAAAACCTGGTCTTGTTCATCTTTAATTTCCCACATATATTTTTTGTTGCGTCTGTGACTAGCAAAGCTATGGAAATACTTATTTTTTTTATCCCCGCATTGGATCCATGTGGACCTGCTCTTTAGGCGCCATCATTCCTCCTCTTCCATCAACAACTTATTCCATTCAGATTCAAGTTGTTTTAGACAAATATCCAAATCTGTATTATGTCCAATGTCCAAGATTTGTTTTATGTGCAAAGTGATTTCAGCTTCTAACTTTTCATAGGTTTTGATTTCCTTGTGTTTCTTTTCTACAAGCCAATCTTTGACCCGGGCTTTTAACTCAAGCAACTTTAGTGCAATTCTACTTTGAGATTCTTCCTCCCCAAAGCCCTGATGTGCACACCAAACAGATCTGACAAGAACTCCAAAGGACTCATCACGCATACATGCAGGATTGAATTTGAAAGGGTATGCAATGTTCTTAAGTCCATAATCCAGTTGAAAAAATACTGATGGGTGGTCTGATATAAACGGGAGTTCAACCCATGATCTATACCTTACTGTATATTCGAGAAGAGTTTTTGATGCATACACTCTATCCAATTGCTTTTGTATCCCCTGCCCCCCGCTTATACCATTGCGCCATGTTGGCACCAATTCCGCAAGCTGAATATCCACTAAATGATTATTTACAAACAGTTCCTTAAAAAACTGGCCAATGGATCTAATAATGCCCCAAATCCCCAAACTTCATCTGAGTTCATAGTAAAATTCAAATCTCCTACAAGAATGAGATAATCCATGGATAATAATCCTTTAGCTTCCACCTTTTCCCAGAAGAGTTTACCATTACCGAAAGCTCTCTGAGAAAACTCAAGTCCCAAACCACCCACAGGTTGAATCACAGGAGTAGAATTACCAACTACCAGAAAACTCTTGGCCTTCACCTTAGAGGAGCTCGAGTGAGATGTTCGTTGAGCATTTACTACGTGAGTTAATGGCTCATTTAAAACACCCCCTCCACCTGTATTCCTACAAAGTTTATCTACTGTGTTGAACAGTCCTACACGCTCCCATTCCTCCCCGTCTACAGCGCCCATAAGGGCACTAAACTCTAGTGACATGCTCCGAAACTGGCCCCCCAATCAGACGTCTGTCAGCACAATAGGCTAGTCAAATATTTGGCAGTGGTCCAAACCCCGGTAAAATGCCAACTCAATAAATTTAATGCACATTAAGACTAGAACTCAGACAAAACCAAATAAATGTTTTCTCTCATATAGTTCCGCTAAGGTTTTCAACTCCCCATCACTAACAACCGACCGAAATCGCCAAATAGCCAAGAAACCAGTTGCTAAAAATAGCCATTTGCCATGATCAACCGCTAACATGTTCAAATCGATGCTAAAAATAGTGTCTCGCCAGCAAGCAAAAGAACTTCATATTATTTTTCTCTCTCTCCGTAGTAAAATAGATTTACCATAACCAACATTGAGGGCATAGCTCATTTTAAAAGCTTTACCAACCTTGACTTGAATTGATTGGTGTCACTATTAAAAACTCTCTAAGCATAATTGAGAAATAGTGAATCAAAGTGTGTTGAGAATTAAAATGGAGTAGTAAGGTTGTATAGAGAGAAAATTGATGTGTTATAAAAAAATTCACAAAAATGAAATAATGATCAAATAAGAACTAAACCACACATTGACCAATCAATTTATTCTTGTAGGTTATTTGACATACACAAAATAAATGTCATCTTATTATGTCACTATAACCTAATCAATTTATTCTTGTAAGTTATTTAACACACACAAGAGAAATGCCATCTTATCATGTCATTATAACCTAATCAATTTATTCTTGTAAGTTATTTGACACACACAAGAGAAATGCCATCTTATCATGTCACTATAACCTTGTCAGACCATACAAAATTTACTTGTTAATCATATAAATGACGTTTACAAGTATTTTAGGCATTTAAAAGATTTTGGATTGGGTTAGGTTAGATTGAGATTGATAACAAATTTTAATATTAATCATTTAAATGGTGATGGCAAGTATTTTGGACATTTAAGGGATTTTGGATTGAGTTGAGTTGGATTGAGATTGGTATTTAAAAATTATGATAATAACAAAAAGTGATAAAAAGTAGACCTTAAAGTCTCACTTACTATTATTACCTTTATGCTTATATAATGAAGTATCACCTCATTCTTATTATCTAATAATAAATTTTCATATCATGCCTCAATAATAAAGTTCGAGCCTTGGTAGAACATTCTCAATATATATATGTATTTACACACCATAATGATCATAGCTTCACCTTAGGGATAAAGTTGGTAGAACATTCCTTACCTTGTGTGCATTTATGCTTATGTTTATTTAACATTTTTATGTCATAAGACATTTCCTCTTTAACGGGGTGTATGTGTTGATGTGACGGTTCACATGTTCATAGCTATAGAGATTTGTTGGACGACCAAGGATTGCTTTCTATTCATAAATCAACAAATCCCCCCTCCTATATCCATATGTCATCCATCGATTAATGGTTGTTCTCCTTTGTTTTTGAGTTGATTTTCATCTCCTTCTCTTGCTTTTGCTTTGGTTTCTTCGTTCTTCTATGTTCCCACCCTCACGCCTCTCATAATCCTCTTATTGTTGTTCGAGTTGTAGTTACTGTTGTCATTTCCCACATTGCAATACAATATGGCCCTTAAAAAAAATTTCCATTGAACTTCCTTATTATCCAGTTGTTTCTCCTATTGTAGCATCCACATGTTCTACATCAATTGGTATCGTTCCTTGTGAGCCTTGTCTTGGTATTGTTCTATTGAAAGGCTTGTGCTTGTGGAGTGTTTGTGGATACAATATTGTGCCAAATATATTGCACATGCATGTGAGTCACTGCATTGATAATGGGCCATTTCTCTTTGTATCAACGTTTTTACTTCAAGCTTTAATTGATTGAAAGAAGAGAAAATCTACAAGAAAACTCGAAATGAGAGATTTTCCTTTTCCATCATTTGAATTACGTTTTCTTATGAAAACTTCAAAAATATCGCCACACACAATCACTTTTGTTATGCACTCTATTAGTTTGACATATTCTATTATTCAATGTTTACATAGGGTTATTTTAATGTGTTAGTTTTCAATGAGAATTTTCTTCTTGATATGAATGGGAGTATCAAGTAACTAAGGAGATATATATAAAAATATTCACTGTAATTGTGGTGTGTAGGGCTACTTACATTCCATGTGAATGATGATTTCTTTGGTATTTGACCATATGAAGCAGAGATGCAATGGTGCATTTGCTTGGTATTGGGAGATTTTGGGAACTTGCAATCATGGCCTTCACTTACCACTCTCTACTAAAAACCTTTGCAAGTAGTGGTCTCATTGACCCCACCTCCCAAAACCTTAAACACATCAAGACGTTAAATATTCAACAACCTTGTCAGTGCACACCATGCCCACTTACAATGTACAGGTCATCCATCTATCTGTCGAACATCCTTGCTTAATGTACTCAATTATAAACCATAATGTGAAGACTCTTGCATTCTTGACATTAACTCTCAACACTGACATGGTATTGTTATAATTTCTAATGATATTTTTAATTTTTTTTATGTCATAAAGCATTCCCCTGTGGTGGCTATGCTATGATTTGATCCTCCCTCCATAGCTCACCAGCAGGTGTTGGATAACACCATTGTGCCTATGATCCAATACTGCTTCTCCTTCCCCTTTCATTGTTGCACCACCTTTTCCCCTTGATATGCCCAGAAAACACTTATGTCCACATCGAATATTCATCCTCTCCAAGTGAATATCCATTGATCTAGGTGGATATCGGTGGCCACTCACCTCTTCCAACTGGCTCAAAATAGTTTTCTGACAATTTTGGCAATTTACTATTTTTAGCAGTGTTAACTTCCAGGGCCATTTTGAGGGCCTAAATGAAGGTTTTTCAAGATTGAGCTTTTCAATCATAGCCAAAGGCATGATTGAACCCCCATGATTGAGCCAAATGTAGGATACCTTTCCAACGGGCTATCATACGCCTAAAATGGAGATCGCATGCAAAAGTTACGACCTCGGGAAGTTGATGTACTAACTTACCCAAACGGGGCCCACATGACTTTTGGTGCTTCATCTCCTAGGGTTAGGTTTTTGGATGTCGAGGGTTTTTGGAATTCCTGTTTATTGTAAAAGGCCTTCAGAGCCTCATTGTAATCATCTTCTTGCGAATGAGCGCAACCGTCACATTTCTTCTCAGAGATAAGCCGCCACCATTCTAGCAAGTTTATTTCCGCTGCATTTTACAGTTTCAACTTATTTCCTTATTGAATAGAAAACCAGTTTTAATGTATCTCTGTTATTTTGTGTTAAGCACCTGTTAATAATCTGTAGTCATTTCATTCTACTCATAAAATCCAGATCATCCATCCAATGGGCCTTGTACTTCTCCACTTTGTATTTTTCATTGAGCTTCTTCTTGAACACCCATTTTCTACCAACATTAACCAAGTCCCATGCATCATTTTTGTCCAAGGCCCCCATTCTTCAACCATGGTCTGTTTCTAGAGTTTACCTTCCGAAGAATTAATTGCCTCTCTAACAGTGAATCTAGGATCAACATCAATAGAAGATAAACTAAAGGAAGAATGAAAATCAGGTGGACTATACCTTTCCTTTTTCCTTCTTACTCAAACATATCTCCTCAGGACTGAGGTCTACTGTTTATTCTCTTCATCTAATTCATTTAACTCATCTTCATCCATTGAGTTAGATTCTCCATTGTCTGACTCAAACTATATTTTCATTGGTTCTCCTTCTCTTTGTTCATCTTCATGTTTGGAAATATTTTTAATCTCTTTGAAGATCACATCATGACTAGAAATAGACATCTTACTTACTAGATTCCAAAGTTTGTAGCCTTTTACTCCATATATATAACCAATAAATATACATTTTTCTCCTTTGTTGTCAATGTTTCTCCTTTTCTCCTTAGGAACATGCACATGAGCATCACAACAAAAAATCTAACATGTTCAAGAGAGGGTTTCTTACCATTACATGCCTCATGAGGAGTCTTATCAACTAATTTTGATGTAGGTAAGTTTTTGATCAAATAACACACTATACTTAGTTCCATTGCCTAGCATTTATGTTCTAATCCTACACCACTGAGAATACTTCTTTCTTTTCCATCAACATCATGGTCATCAAAATCTATCCCATAGAACTATCACCATTAGCCATCCTCAATACTTTGATTTTTTTCTTTTTCTAGTTTTCTAAAAAAGCCTTATACTCTTTGAATTTACTAAAAATCTCATATTTCTTTTGCAAGAGATACAACCATGTTTTCTTTGAGAAATTATCTATAAATGAGACATAATACACATATATTCCTAGTGATTGAATAGTTATAGGTCATATCACATCACTTTGTACTAACTCCAAGATCTCTTTTCTGTTGTAGATCTAGATTGGATTCTCACTCAATTCTTTATACCATATGCACAATGTTCATAGAAATCAAAATCTAAATAACAATCAGTAATAATTTCAACCACACATTTACTATGCAAATCACCAAGGCCCTTCTCGAATATGTTCCATTCTTTAATGCCAAAGCATTGTCTTCTCTATAGAAAGAGTAGGAGTTATGTCAATCCCTAGACAAAGCCCCATGTTATGTATAAAACCCATTTTTAAGCCCCAGATATTGAATTATTACATTTCTAGTAAGTCGTCTAGAACCCTTCATTGCACCCTTTCATCATAATTCTAACCCTTTGTCTCCTATATATATAAGGGAGATCTAGTATTAGGATTATCTTATCTCAACTCATATTGTGTTCTAAACTTGAGATATTGTAAAGGAGGTTTCCCCCTCGAAGTGGACTACATTTTCTTGATTTCTTGTCATTTTTAAAGTATTGGATCAAAACATTTGGTATATGAGCTCATTGATCCTAGGGTTTTTCCTTCTCCAATAAAGTCATCTTAGCATTTATGCTATAAATTTTTTTCTCGGAAGATTCTGACTGTGAAAATTAGAGGTTATTTATAGGAATTATCAAAGTATATGTGGTAAAAATTTAAGCTTCGGGGTCATCATAATTTTGGAGATAGAACCTATGGTAGATAGGGTATCTGACTAGTCCTAGTAACTAGTCTCAAACAAGTGTTCCAGGTAAAAAAGACATATATTCTTCAGCGAGGATCCAAATTGCATGAAACCAGTTTCATTGGAACTTGGAAAGTCTATAGTATTTTTGGTACAATTTTTAGAATAATATATCAAATATTGTGTGCATGGAACGTTGTACAAGTTCTCACTCTTGGAAAGTCCAAAAATAAACAAGGTGTGGGTAAGTTACCTTAACTTCCACTTGGAACATCCAATTTTGATCAGACTTGTGGAATTGAAGAGAGGACATATCATAGGACTACAAAACAAAATTTCATACTCAGAAGGGCCGAATGTTTAAATATACACCAGAAGGAAGGTCGGCCTAGAGGAAAAACTCCAATTTAAGGGTTTGAAAGGTACACAACTTGCAATTAGCATAATTTTTTATTGGAAGATCTGTTTTTGGTGATTCAAAGTTCGTAATAAAGAGGGGAAAGAGAAGTGTTATTATTTATATTCTACATGGGTCCAAAAAAGATGAAAACACTAATTAAACCTCTAGAAATATCAACCATGACTCAAGATGAAATCAGTGAGATTTATCGTCAGATGGAAATGAAGATCATTGAAAATAGAGAACAAATAATGGAGGAAATAAAAAACAAGATAAATGAAAATAATAATGAGATGAATAGGAAGATGGAGGACATGACAAGTAAGATGGATGAAAATATGCAAAAATCCTTGAAGGAATTGAATAATTCTTTTTCTTCCTTGATCTGCGAAACTCTAGATGAGAGACCCCCTAAAGGAGATATCAAAATGCCAGGAACCCATGAAAATAAATGTTGTATTCATGTTGAACAACATGTTGATAATAAGTAATTTTCAAGTGGATTTAACTCTAATAGTGGAGTTAATTACGGTGGGGATCCTAAATTCAACTTTCCCAAAATTAAATTAAAGAAGTTTGATGGTACAAAGGTATTTACCTGAGTGAACTAAATAGAGCAATATTTTGAACTATATAATATTATGGATGATAAGAAAAGGATTTACATAGAAACCTTGAGATTTGAGATAAAACCATATCAATGGATAGTGAAAAGGCAACCCCCTTTATATCACTACACTTGGGTTTTATTTACAAGAGACTTAGAAGCACAATATGGGAAAGTTTGGGAACAAGACTATTTCAGTCAATTGACAAGAATCAAGCACTTAGGTGATATTGAAGATTATAATTTTGAATTCTAGGTATTCGCCACAAGGGTGTATAGCATAAGTGACGAACACTTATTGGAATCTTAGATGGGTGGATTAAAAGAAGGCATTAAACATGAGACTTTATGAAGAAAACCTACAAGTATTGTGGAAGCTATGCAAAATGCTCGTCATATTCATGCCAAAAATAAGGCTACACACAAGTATAGCATTGGAAGTAGAGATCGTTTTGGGGGTCATAAGACAACCATACCTCAACCAACAAGGTTGACACCTGAACAAATGGATGAAATAAGAGAAAAAGGAATGTGTTTCAATTGTGATAACAAGTACAATATATGGCATAAATGAGATGAGAAGAAATTATTCTGCATAGACTGTGAAGAGGAAGAATATAGAGTACATAAACCAACAAGGTTGAAACCTCAACAAATGGATGAAAGAAGAGAAAAAGGACTATGACAACAAGTACAATAAGGGGCATAAATGCGGTGAGAAGAAATTATTCTACATAGACTATGAAGAGGCAGAAGACAAAGAATTGGAACAATCACAAGACCCAGATCTAGAAGAGACTACTCCAACAATATATTTCCATGCATTGGCCAACATTGTTACTCCACAAACCCTCAAGAAACAAGGATACATCAAAAATAAAAAGGTAACAATATTGATTGATTCTGGTAGCACCCATAATTTCATCAATTACAAATTAGCAAAATATCTCAATTGCTTTGTATATCCCACACCAGAGTTTCAAGTAATGATTGCAAATGGAGGTACCATAAATTTTTCAGGGAAATGTCATAGTATTAAGCTCAACATGAGGGGGGTATTTTCTAGATATCCCCATGATTTTCATTCAAGTGGGGGGTGTTGATGTTGTATTAGGGGTCCAATGGTTGTAATCATTGGGAATAGTGGCCTTTGATTTTCAAAATATTTTCATGAGAGTTTCCTCAAATGGAAAGGAAATTGATATTAGAGGTATCCAAGGGAAACCCTCTAAACTAATAAGCTCTAATAGCATGGAAAAATTACTCAAAAAGAGACACCAAGGTGTAATTGCAAAATTGTGCTCACTTAATGTTCAACTATAGCCCCTACTCCATCAGATCTCCAAATAATTATCAACAATCATTCCAAGGTATTTGGTGAAATGCCTAAGGGTATTCCACCTACTCGAGATCATGACCATGCTATTCATTTTGTAATATACCAGATATAAAAAGTATGCATAACAGAAATAAAATGCTAGAAATGGCAGAATAACATCAATATAACCAGAACAATCACCACAATAACACATAAATGATATAAGAACAACAACATAAATAACACTTTGATTCTGAAAGCAATGTTCACAAACCTCTTCGAGGGGGCAACCTCCAGTTGAGCAGCGCTCTATTACAATATTATCCAAGCTAGGGTTCTCATACCCTTGACTCCTATTTATACTAAATATGTCTATTAAAAGAAGCATCTAGAGGAAGATCCTTCTAGAAGCGAAAGCTTCTATTAGGTATTCTTATATCCTCCTTATTCTATTTTATTGAAAGGAATTATTAATATTGACCTTTATTACATCCGAATATATTGTTCTACCTATGTGCGGGTTAGGACCCTAACATGTCCGCCCCGTTAAAAACAACCTTGTCCTCAAGGCTTGAGATGAGGAAATTGCTACAGAATGGTAGATGGTTCCCAAGTGGCATCTATTGGAGTTGTATCTTTCCACTGGACTAGCACTTCCTTGATGGTTCTTTGACGTAGGCGACACTCACGTTGGTCCAAAACTTCTTCTGGATGTAGCCAAATGGATCCTTCTTCAGCTAACTTGGGAAGGTTGGTTTGAATTTGGCACTTATCTCCAATCACCTTCTTTAAGCATGAAACATGAAAAACAAGATGTAGCTTTGAATGGCTGGGAAAAGCTAACTAATAGGCTACTTGTCCCACACTCTTGAGAACGGTATAAGGACCATAAAATTTGGGTGCTAGCTTCGAACAATGCTCAGCCTTGAGGGAAGTTTTCTTGTAAGGTTGCAGTCGAAGAAACACCTGATCCCCTTCTACAAATTGACGTTTAGAGCGACCTTGATCTGCTTGTTGCTTCATTCGATTCTGTGCCATGACCAAATTCTCTTTGAGGGTATGGAGAATAGCCTCTCGGGCTGTAAGTGTTTTGTCAACCGCCTGGACCTTCAAGGTACCCAGTAAGTATGAGAGAACTGAAGGTGGCTTCTGTCCATATACCGCTTCAAAAGGAGTCATGCGTGTAGCTGTATGGTATGAAATGTTGTACCACCATTTAGCTAGGGGTAACCATTGAGCCCACTGATTTTTCTTTTCCAAGACAAAACACCTCAAATATGTTTCCAAACACTTGTTGACAACTTCCGTTTGGCCATCATTCTGGGGATGATAAGTTGTGCTGAGATGCAATTCGGTGGCTTGTATCTTGAACAGTTCTTTCCAAAAATTGTTTGTGAAAGTTGGGTTGCGATCAGAAACAATAGAGTGCGGCATGTCATGAAGCTTGAAGACCTGATCCATGAAAATTTGAGCGATCGTGGATGCTATAAACAGGTGTTGAAGGGCGCAGAAATGAGCATACTTGGAAAGGAAATCAACAACCACCATGATGACTGATTTATTTCCTGATTTGGGTGAGCCGGTAATAAAATCCATAGATATATCCTTCCAAATAGCAGGTGGAATCGAGAGCATTTGTAGTGTGCCTAGATATTTGACTGTTTCTCCTTTGTTGCGTTGACACACATCACATTCAGTGACAAAATTACAAATGTCCTGTTTCATACCATCCAAGAAAAAGGAACGTTTGACCCTGTCATAGGTTTTGGTGAACCCAGAATGCCATGTTGTGGGTGTAGCATGAAGATCAGAAAGTACTGTGGATTTAAGCTTTGATTGTTTACTTAAATACAAACGACCTTTGTATCGAAGTTCATCATGGAGCCAAGAGTACCCTGGGGAAGCTAGAGCATTGGACTGCAATTGTTGGATCAGATGCAAACTTTTGGGATCTTGTAGCCATTCCTGGCGAATGACTTGGAGCCAATCTGGTACAATGAATGAAAGAGAAAAAAAGGATCCTTCATCTTCATATTTTCGAGAAAGTGCATCTGCAACCACATTGTCTTTGCCTTTCTTGTAAATGATCTCATAATCATATCCCAAGAGCTTAGTCACCCATTTTTGTTGTTCTGGGGAGGAAATGCGTTGTTCCAGAAAATACTTGAGGCTTTGATGGTCTGTCTTAATTTGGAAATGTTGCCCCAATAGATAAGGGTGCCATAGATCAACGACATGAAGAATAGCCAACATTTCATTTTCATAGATGGATTTGCCCAGATTTATTTCAGATAGTTGCTTGTTGGTAAAGGCCAAAGGTCGACCCTCTTGCATAAGGACAACACCAATTCCTTTCCCTGAGGCATCACATTCCAACACAAAGGTCTTTGTGAAATCGGGAAGGACGAGGATTGGAGTGGTGCACATGGTCATCTTCAAGGTTTGAAAAGCTTGAGTAGCGGCTGGAATCCAAGTGAAAGAGTTATTTTGAGGAGAGCAGTGAGAGGTGCTTCCATCTTCCCATAATTCTTAACAAACTTGCAATAATACACTGTTAAGCCCAGAAATCCACGCAAGCTATTAAGAGTCTTTGGGTGAGGCCAGTCTTGCATAGATTCAATATTTTTAGGATCCACCTTGATGCCATCCTTTCCAACAAGATGACCCAAGTATTCTACTTCTGAGGCATCAAAAGCACATTTAGACTGTTTCAGGAAAAGTTGGTGCTGAGAGAGTAGATGGAGAACTCGATCCACATGAGAAAGATGGTTTGTCCAGGTTTTGCAATAGATGAGGATATCATCAAAGAAAACTAAGAAAAAATGGTAGAGAAAAGGATGGAATACATGATTCATGAGGCTTTGGAAGGTGGAGGGGGAATTACACAAGCCAAAGGGCATGACCAAAAACTCATAGTCGCCCTCATGAGTTCTAAAGGCAGTCTTGGGAATGTCTGCCTCTTTCATACGTATCTGGTGGTATCCCAAACGAAGATCGAGTTTAGTGAAGGATTGGGCACCACTCAATTCATCCAGGAGGTCATCAATGACAGGAATGGGGAATTTGTCTTTAATGGTGAGTTTGTTGAGGGCACGAAAGTTAGGACACATTTGCCAAGAACCTTCTTTCTTCAGAACCATGACCACAGGAGAAGAGTAGGGGTTCTTACTAGGGTGGATAATGCTTGCATTAAGGAGTTCCTGAACCATTTTCTCAATTTCCTTTTTTTGGGAAAAGGGGTGACAATACAGACGGATATTGGGAGGAAGGCTTCCGGGTACAAGGGGAATGGAATGATCATGAACACCATGGGAAGGAGGGATTCCTTGGGGACTGGAAAAGACCAATTGATGTTTAGAAAGGATAGCTTGGAGGTCTTGCAGGACTGAGGGTGTCTCTGTTGCTTGTATGGCATGGAGTTGGGCGATAACACCATAATGACCTTTTTTGAGCAGCCTTTCCATGAGATGGGAACTGATGATCTCAGGTGAAATGGTGGTGATGCCTTGGAACTTATATTGGTGGCCCTCCTGGTTGAATTGCATGGTTAAGTATTTAAAATCCATGAGAATGGGACCCAAATTCCTTAGCCAGTCTGCACCCAACACAATGTCACAACCTCCCATGTCGATAGAAAACATATGGGATTTCAGGTGGTAGTCACCAATTTGGAGACGCACATTTTCACAACGCCCTCCACATTTCATGGAACCACCATTGGCAATCATGATTTGGAAATTATTGATGGCATGGATGTAGCAATGAGTTTCTTGGGAAATGCGGCGATGAATAAAATTATGGGTGCTCCCACTATCAACCAGAATGATGACCTTCCGATGCTTGATGTAACCAATTAGCTTGAGGGTTTGCAGAGCGGAGAGGCCAGTGAGAGCATTGAGGGAAGTGACCGGTTCTACTTTGGGAGGGTCTAAGGGAGGGGTTATGTCAGTGGATTTAGGTGACTCAGACACAAGGGGAGTTTCTACATCCTCTTTCGAAATATCCTCGGAGATGGCCATAAAAATATTTTGTTATTTACACTTATGGCCTGGGAAATATTTGTCATCACAGTTATAACAAAGACCTTTGAGTTGGCATTCAACCATTTCATCCCTAGTCAATTTTTGGATATTTAGGGGAGTAGAGGGAGTAGTGGGATTTACTGGTTTAGGGAAAGGGATAAAAGAGGGTTTTCGGTTTTGATAAGATACAACCTGTTGTGCTTATTTATCTCTTTTAGTAGCCTCCACCCAACTTTGAGGCTGAGCCATGAGGACATGGGCCTAAATCTCATCCTTGAGGCCGTTGATAAAACACTCTCGGAAAAAGGCATCATACATGCACTCTGTTCTAAAATCCAGGTGCTCAAAGGCAACTATAAAGTCTTCAACTATTCCTAATTGTTTCAACTTTGTCAAACGACCCAAATGGTTGGTGTCAGTGTCAAAGCGTTCATAAAGATCTGCCACAAAGTGTGTCCAAGCAATATACCCTTGTTGAGAAGTTTTTCTCCATTGCCAACTTTCTTGATCTAGATGGAGAACACCATACTGGATTTTGGCCAAGTCATCTGTAATGTCATATAAAGAGAAATAATGTTCCATTTGGGTTACCCAACCAGTGGGGTCTGAGCCATAAAATTTGGTCACATCCACCCGCAGAAGGCGTAGGTTACGTTGAAAGCGATGGTTCTGAAAGTTATGGGAATGAGAGGAATGGTCACCTTCAGTATGTGGAGGTGAGGAAGAGGAAGGGTTATCTGTAGGGATATTTAGTTTGGTGCAGAGTGCCGAAAAGACAGATTCAAGCTGGGTGGTGAGGTCTTGTTTGATTTCCTCCATTGAGGACTGCATGGTTGTATTGATGGCGACAACATTAGCACTGAGTTGTTTTACTTGTTGTTGGGTCTCGATGAGACCAGATTGCAAGGTGTTGAAGTGAGCTTCCAAGTCTTGGCTACGGGTATGGGCCATGAGGATGTGGGAACTAACAAGGGGCGGGCAGGGTACATTTTTTTTTCTTCGAAAAATGATATGGATGAATGTGATAAGGGCGAAGAGATGAATCCAACGGAATAGGTCTCAAATAATGGTGAAAAATTTTCCAGACTCCGGTTTGAAGAATACTGCAGTGAGGAAATGCCCAAATGATTAACCAGGAAGAAATGTGTAGTGATTTGGCAACCTGAGCACAGTTGCGTGACAATAGATCTTGTATGTGTTAATTTATTTATGTTTCTGTCCCCAAGGGTTAAGTATTCAAGGGTTCTACAGAAAAGGGTTTTCCCTATGCTATAACTCTCTGATATACGTGCGGGGTCCAACAATAATACTCGACCCAATATCTTAGGGCACTAACTAAGGAGGATAGACCGTACCCTTAACCGTACTACCCGACTACCCAGGTACTAGAAAGTATCTTCCCAAGTGCTATTCTCGGTGACACTATAGTAGTCAGGCGACCAATCGGTTTATCTAAAGAGGGATTCAGGTAATCTAGGCCACTCCGTACACAGGTGTTGTCTAATGTGCTACCACTTGAAGGGGTGCCAACATAAGTTACAAGGGTGGCCAATAGATGTGCGTTTAATTACCACTGGTATTTATTTTCTGTATGAATCCCTCAACCATGGGTTTATGTGTGTAACGATAGATCTCTGTGGCTTAAAGACGCCAGAATATGTCTCTACCCTGAAAAAAAGAATTTAACCCACACTTTCTGTCGAGGAAAGTACTCTGATACCACTTGTAATATACTAGATATAAAAAGTATGCAGAACATAAATAAAATGCTAGAAATGGCAAAATAACAGTAATATAACCAGAACAATCACCACAATAGCACTAAAATGATATAAGAACAACAACAGAAATATCACTTTGATTCTGAAAGCAATGTTCACAGGCCTCTTCGAGGGGGCAACCTCCAGTTGAGCATCGCTCTATTACAATATTATCCAAGCTAGGGTTCTCATACCCTCGACTCCTATTTATACTAAATATGTCTATTAAAAGAAACATCTAGAGGAAGATCCTTCTAGAAGTGAAAGATTCTATTAGGTCTTCTTACATCCGCCTTATTCTATTTTATTGAAAGGCCTTATTAATATTGACCTTTATTACATCCGAATATATTGTTCTACCTATGTGCGGGTTAGGACCCTAACACATTTGCAACCAGGAAGTGTACCACCTAATATTAGACCTTACATGTATCCGTATGCATATAAGAGTGAGATTGAGCGCATGATCCATGAAATGTTAGAGGTTGGAATCATTCAACATAGCCAAAGTTATTTCTCTTCACCAATGGCGTTGGTTACAAAAAAGGATGGATCATGGCATATGTGTCTAGATTATAGACAACTCAACAAAATGACCATCAAAGATAAGTTTCCTATCCTTTTCATTGATGAATTATTAGATGAATTGCATGGAGAAAAAGTATTTACTAAGTTGGATCTTCGTTCGATATATCATCAAATCAAAATAAGGCGGGAAGACATTCCTAAAACAAATTTTAGAACAGATGAAGGTCATTATGAACTTTTGGTTATTCCATTTGGACTTACTAATTCACCTTCAACATTTCAAATATCGATATTCTATTTTCAAGCACTTCCTTACAAAATTTGTGTTAGTATTTTTCGATGACATACTAATCTACAACAAATATTGGGAGGATCATTTACAACATGTTGACAGAGTATTACAACTATTGGAAGAGAAAAAAAATTATGCAAAGATCTCCAAGTGTGCCTTTAGGGTTCAAGAAGTGGAATATTTGGGTCATATTGTGTCTCAGAAAGGTGTAAAAGTGGACACTAGCAAAATCAAATCTATGAGAGAATGGCCAGTTCTCAAAACCTTGAAGAAACCTAGAGGATTTTTAGGATTGACAGGATATTACCGCAAGTTTTTCAAGAACTATGGTCAAATAACAACACCTCTAACAACATTATTAAAGAAGGAAGCATTTCTTGGACCGAAGAAGCAACCAAGGCTTTTCAAAAACTTAAGGAGGCTATGTGTACAATACTTGTCTTGGCCACACCCGAATTTACAAAAAACATTTATTGTGGAGTGTGATGCCTCGGGCCATGGAATTGGTGCAGTTTTAATGCAGGAAGGAAGGCCCCTTTCCTTTGAAAATATCCAACTTAAAGGAAAAAAACTTAGTAAAATCCATTTATGAAAAAGAAATGTTGGCCATACTACACGTAGTTCAGAAATAGCATCCCTACCTAATAAGAAGACACTTCAAAGTAAAATCATATCATGATAGTTTGAACTACTTCTTGGAGCAACAATTATCTTTAGAAGAGAAACACGAAATGAGTTACAAAAATGTTGGGTTATGACTTTGAAATTATCTACAAAAAGTAAAACATAATGTTGTGGCAGATGCCCTTTCCAGGAAAGAAGAAGAAACAAAAGGTTCACTATGTGCTATTTCTATCTCGCAATCTGATTGGGTGGAAGAAGCAAGGATATAATGGAATCAATATCAAGATGTATGCAAGATCAGTCAACAACTACATGAAGACCCCATTTCACTAGATAATTTTGTATGGAAGAATGATTTTCTATAGTATCATGATCGCCTATGCTTATGTAATAATTCCCAACTCAAATAGAAGATCATTTTGGAATTGCACACTTCTCCTATTGGGGGACATTCAGGATTCTTGAAAACATACCACAAGACCAAGAAGGATTTTTTCTGGGAAGGTCTTATAAGTGATGTTCAAAATTTTGTGTCTAAATGTTTGGTCTGCCAATAGAATAAGGCAGAGACAATCAATACTCTAGGTCTCCTACAACCATTAACTATACCAAGCCAACGTTGGGAATACATTTCAATGGATTTATTACAGGTTTACCCAAATTCGAAGGAAATACTGTCATCATGGTAGTAGTAGATCGACTAACAAAGTATGTCTGTTTTTTCTCTCTTTCTCATGATTTTAAAGTAAGTACAGTAGTAGAAAAATTCACGGAAACAATTCAAAAACTACATGGAGTCCCTAAGATTATTGTAAGTGATAGAGACCCTATTTTCATGCAATTTTTTTGGACTAAATTGTTTTCTTGTTTGGGTACTCAATTGGCTCATAGCTCATCTTACCACCCTCAATCTAATGGGAAAACTAAGATGGTAAATAAATTTCTAGAAGGATATATCCGTTGCTTTGTATCCGATAAATAGATATAATGGGTCAAGTGGTTTCCCTTGGTGGAATGGTGGTACAACACATGATTCCATAATTTATAAAAAATGTCCCCATTTCTGGAACTTTATGGATATCGTCCTCAATCCATCACATCACCCTTGAAAGGGAATATAAAGGTTCAAGTAGCGGAGGACCACATAGGGAACCAAAAAGAGGTCCTCAAACTATTGAAGGACAACTTGGTTATGGCATAAAACAGGATGAAAAAATAAGCAGATAAACATCGTAGTGAAAGGGAATTTGAAGTGAGGGATTGGGTATTTCTAAGGATACAACCATACAAACAAATGTCCCTCAAGCAACAAAATAAGGACAATAAATTAGCACCTAAATATTATGGACCCTATAAGGTTTTGCAAAGGATTAGAAGTATGGCTTACAAATTGGATTTGCCTCCATATTCACATGTGCATCCAATCTTCCATGTTTCTTTCTTAAAGAAGGTCATTGGAAACAAGATCCCAGTCCAAACTATTTGATCCAGATATTGGGCGCTGAGATCTGGATGGATTGAATGCCGAGAGAGGAGGAGCTTAGACATGTCAATATTGCATGAAAAGAAGCATGGAAAAAAACATGTAAATGAAGTACTAGGGAGGTGAGGCTCAAAGAGGAGCCTCACCTCTAAAACTGATTACTAGTAAATCACTTAGAGCTAATTAATCTCACAATGAACAATAGAAAATATGAAAGAAGCCAAAATGAGTAACTTGATATTATGAGAAGACTTGTTAGTACTTTATGTAGCATTACAAAATGGTCCATTGGACAAAGTAAAAAAGATCCCATTAAATGAGTCTCTATTATTATAATAGATCTAACTACCCATCTAAATAAGTAGTACTTGAAAATAAAACCCAATACAATAATGGTAAGAGCTCATTAAATGAGTCTCGATTATTATAATAATAGATCTAACTACCCAACTAACTAAGTAGTCAAAAATAAAACCCAATCCAATAATGGAGAGGTGGGATTCTCTTTGACCCGTATGGGCAATTTGTTAGCCCAATTAATTAATGAGGAGTTGGGTATCTCCTTGATCCACATGAGAAATCTATTATCTTTATAGCTTTATGACTTCTGCATCTGAATTTAGACCATATACCCCCTAAAATTTGGATCACTATTTTACCATAGATCAATGAAGAAGGGAAAATCATGCTAGAGCTAGAAACAATCCTTGAGACAAGAATTAAGTAGTTGATAAATCGAGAAATTACAGAGTACCTCGTCAAATGGAAGAACCTACTAGTGGAAGAGGTGACATGGGAATATGAGTTCTTTGTGCAGAAGCATCTGTGGTTAGTCGAGTGTTGAGGACAACACTTGTTTGAATGGGAGGGGCTTGTTAAGCCCTAGACAAAGCCCCATGTTATGTATAAAACCCCTTATTAAGCCCCATATATTGAATTATTATATTTCTAGTAGGTCGGCCAAAACCCTTCATTGCACCCTTTCATCATAATTGTAACCCTCTGTCTCCTATATATATATAGGAGACAAAAGGTTACAATTAGGAGTACCTCGTCAAATGGAAGAACCTACTAGTGGAAGAGGTGACATAGGAATATGAGGTCTTCATGCAAAACAAATATGTGGTTAGTCGAGTGTTGAGGACAACACTTGTTTGAATGGGAGGGGCATGTTAAGCCCTAGACAAAGACCCATGTTATGTATAAAACC
This sequence comes from Picea engelmannii, assembly GCA_009831015.1. Lineage (NCBI taxonomy): Eukaryota > Viridiplantae > Streptophyta > Pinopsida > Pinales > Pinaceae > Picea > Picea engelmannii. The sequence goes on along the minus strand of ML783939.1, from coordinate 535,624 downwards.
CCTTATTAAGCCCATATATTGAATTATTATATTTCTAGTAGGTAGGCCAAAACCCTTCATTGCACCCTTTCATCATAATTGTAACCCTCTGTCTCCTATATATATATATATATATATGAGACAAAGGGTTACAATTATGAGTACCTCGTCAAATGGAAGAACCTATTAGTGGAAGAGGTGACATGGGAATATGAGTTCTTCGTGTAGAAGCATCTGTGGTTAGTTGAGTGTTGAGGACAACACTTGTTTGAATGGGAGGGGCATGTTAATCCCTAGACAAAGCCCCATGTTATGTATAAAACCCCTTATTAAGCCCCATATATTGAATTATTATATTTCTAGTAGGTCGGCCAAAACCCTTCATTGCACCCTTTCATCATAATTGTAACCCTTTGTCTCCTATATATATATATATATATATATATATATATATATCAAGGAGATCTAGTATTAGGATAATCTTATCTCAACTCCTATTGTGATCTGAAGTGGATATATTGTAAAGGAGGTTTCCCCCTCAAAGTGGACTGTAATTTCTTGATTGCTTATCATTTTTAAGGCATTGGATCATAACAAGTTATATCTATTTCATTCTTATGAACAATATTACTATTACACCCATCAGTGATAGTGCTTCTCAATAGATTTTATAGAGTTCTAATTTGAACTCTATAGTGTCCCCACTACCTTACCTATAATTTTTTATTTTATTTTTTTATTTTATTTTATTTTATTTTATTTTTCTGAATACCATGAACTAAATGCACTCTAACATCAAATTAGAAATGTATGCATATAGTAGATATAATTAACATCATGAATTCAACCAATTAAAACTCATACACAACAACATATATTTTCTTAAAAATCAGAGTTCATACTAAACAATAAGAAACCATGAATAAAAATCGATAAATAAAGATAAAACCACTGATTGATTAACAAAAAATGAGTAATTGAATACAAAGGCAGACGTTCCTCCCAACCATGGATATTTTTCTCCAAATATCAGTAGAAAATTACCCCTGAGTTAGGTCTATGCTTCCAAAAATGAGGGTGTCTCTCGCAACCCAATTCACTCCCACAACAAGTTATTTTTCTAATAGTTGTCCCAATTCTCCATCTCTCTCTTCCTATCAACCCATGCAACCCAATTATTTGGGATCCCCCTTCACTTCACATAGTCCCTTGGGCCTTCCCTCTTCCCTCCAGGGCTCCAACACAAGGTTGGCTAGGAATCGCTAATGTTGGGGACTCAAGGGATGCTAGATGCCCAAAGAAATCTAACAAAACAACTAAATGTTCAAGCGAAACTCACTCACATAGAAACATCCCTCTCTATAGGCCCAAAATTATGCTTCTTCATGCACTAAAATCTCTAACAAGCTGCGCACAGTACCTACTATGACTGCCTTCAAGTTCTAATTCTCTCCACTCCCTTTCTTCTCCAAAAACTTCATGTAAAAAATGCCCACAGTGGCTACCCATATTTCTCTTTTACCATGATAGTTGACTCACATTCTCCACTGTTGATTGTACTGAGCCCCCATGCTCTCATAACTATGGGATGTGACTTTTCCCACAAACCCCTCTTACATGTGTTTAATGATTGGGATCTCATACACTCAAAAGGAAATCAAAAGGTTCACTCAAAATAATAATTTTAGGAAAGTGGGTTGGAACTAATAGCCATCAATAATTACCCCCCCTTGGACCCCTTTATGAGACATTCCTAGACATTCCCCTCTCTTGAAGAAACTTAGCCCCTAATTACTTAATCTATGTCCACCCGTAGGAAACGTCACATTTATTTTATTATTATGACCATATACAATGTTTACAAATTACATATTCGGACCCATGATCATACATTGTATTTAATTACACATCGATAAAACAAGGATTATAAACAGGGATGTTACAAACTCCCCGCAACACACCATTTCTCCTCAAACCATATTGCATGTATCATTTTTAAATATAGTTTTCACACCTACATCCCTCATATTAGTCATAAATATCGAGTTTCTAATAAAATCTGGAATATGTAGAACACCAGTAGGGGATTTAATGTTTTCGTCTTCAACAATCCGACCCTTTCATGTCTTGTGATTTTGGTTGTTGAGTCATCTCTAATGAAGACTTTTCCTCCATTATAATTTTCATATTCACAAAACCACTCCATGTGAAGATTCATGTGAAAAAATGCACATGAGTTGATCAACCATGCATCATGATCTAAATGTGTACTTGTAGATTCCAACTACACATCCCCTCCTTTTAATGAAAGAAGCATCATCAAATCCCTTGGTTTCTCAACACTTTTGGATCTGCAATCTTTCTTACAATGCCCAACTTTACTGCATTTCTAGCATTTCCTTATAGATTTTCCTAGAAATTTATATCTACCTTTAGATGTAGATCTGCCCCTTAATACTTTTTTTATTTTCTATATACAAGGAAAACTTTCACAAACAAGACATCCTTGGTCTAACTATCGATGGTTTTCTACCTCATTTCTCGAGTAACGGGCATGCAACAACATTATTAAGCTTTGAACAATGTGGTTGCATTACTCCCAATAACTACAACTAGGCTATCACATGATTCTAGCAAAGAACACAATATAGTAATGAACTTATCTTCTTTGGAAATTTTAGTATCAACAGACAACAACTAACTTACTACAATGTTAAATGCATTGAGATGTTTTATCATTGATTCATCATCATTCATCCTCAAGAGGTATAACTTATTTTGGAGGAAAATTTTGTTTACTAGTGACTTAAATTGGTACAAATCCCCCAACTTATCCCATAATTCCTTGGCTATTGCTTCACGCAAGACATTTAGAAAAAATGAATCTGAATGAAATTACTAGATTGTACTATTTTCCTTAATATCCAATTTCATCCAATTTACCACCGTTGTACTTGTAGGTGCAATGTTGAGATCAACAAGAACCCATTGTTCTGTGTCTACAAGAAGGTCCTCCATCTTGAGCTTCCATAGCTCAAATCTTTGATTTTTAAATTTCTCAATATTGATTCTCGAATTTCTCATCGTCATCTCTCACACAAGAACCACCAATACAGATCTCCCACTAAAATTAGGTTTATCACAGATCCAAGATAAACTTGCTCTATCAAGAACGAGCTAAACCCTAGTAACAAATGTGTCCCCTTAAATCCAGTAACCTCACTCTGATACCAAATGTAAGTTTTAAACCTTTATAAGTGAGGCAATGCATACAAATTCTTAAACAAAAACATAAAGAACATTAATGGAACACACACATTACACTGAGATCTACCTTGGAAACCCTTAATTGGGAAAACTATCCTAACTCAGAGCTACACCTCTATATTCTTCATTGTATTAACTTGACCATTTACAATACAACATGTTGTTATTACACAACATCTAAAACCCTAATAATCTCTCTAAGGTTAGATTACAACCCTAGTGCCTTGATTGGGATTAGATTACAATGGGCAAAGAAAGCACAAAATCTCGTGGATGAGCGCACATGTCACATGATATATTTAACACCTTATGCATGCCTGTATAATCTACATGAAAAGAAGATAACACATCTCCCACAAATTGGGTCTATCTTGGGTGTTAAATTAAGAGAAGAAGTTATTATCCTCTCCATCGAGGTTCAAATCTTTCTTATGGCATGTTTTCCTCTCGTGGGATGATTGGGGTTAGAAAGGAATTGTCAATCGCGCTCTCGCTTGAGTTCTTGGGAGTGGCATGAGATGTTCCAAACATTTTTTTTAGGCGCAAGGGGTTAGGTTAATCGTTTGTTGCCAATGTTGTTGAGCATTTGTTTATTTCCATTCCAACAAGTGCTTAGTTCAAATCCCCCTAAGTGAGGCACATTAATCTATGCCAACAAATTTACTAAAAATTACATCCAAAAATGTGAATAACCATCCTTTGGATTTCCTACAAAAGTTTCCTAAAAAAAACATAATTTTTTTTACACAATTTGTTTTCTAGTTGAAAATAAAATGTATATATACTCTGTGTTGAATGGCCTTAGTTTATTTATCTATTATTACCTTTAATAAAAGTTGAGAAATTAACAACATTACTTAAAATATTGTCATGAAATTAAAAATAATTAATAAGATTCACATTGAGTAACTTACTTAATAGTTGTTTATCACTCTCATTTCTATTATAGTCCATGAAAACACATATCAATCAACTATCATTTTTACAAACCATTGCCTACTCTACTTGATATTTTTTTTAAAGGAACTTGAAGCTTTATATATTATATAAAACGTCTTTCCAAAGCTACAACAAAACTTGGAATTTCTTGTACAAAAATGTGGCTTATTTTCATATTGTCAATGTACCCTAATTCCGTAAAAAACATATATAATACCTTAACAAGCAACCATACTACTGATTACAAAATTTCTTGACAAATTGTCTTAACAAAAATATGATTTTGAAATACATTGGTTGAAAGATGATCCATGGTCTTCCACACCCTAAACCCTACTGTGTTGTGGAGAATATTCTTCAGTATCCATGGGAGCCACTTCCAAACCCTCTTGCTCATATTCTGAATTCCCATGACGAGAGACCACAGACACCTGGTCGATAGAAAGAGATTGCATAAGATCAATGATCAAAGTTCTTAAAAACTGGCACTGTGTTTCCAAACCTTCAATATGTTGATTGAAAGATTGCTCTAGGTTCCCCATTTTGTCAGATAGCTAGCAAAGAGTAGAAAAGTTTGCCTCTGAAATCTCGTCATGGTGATGAAGAATCTGCTTGAGTTCATTTCCAAAGATATCCATGTTTTGACCAAGACACTTCTCGTAGCGATTAGTGTATTTGAACCAATCTCTAATGGATATAGTGCACATTGACTTGGATATAATGGGAACAATAGGAAAATTAACCCCATTTGGGCACTGTTGGTTGTGGAGCATCATTATCTTCCTGATTTAGAGGTCTTTTACTTTCAGCTGTATTTATACCCCATGAAGTATTTACCCCCCAGAAGTATGTACACTCTTCCATGCGAGAGAGTGCAGAGGGGGGGTACCCCCTCTGCGGGGTCCGGGGGGGCTATCCCCCCGGCTGGGGGGTCTGGGGGAAAGCGGGCCCCCAGTGGAGGTTTGGGGGCGAAGCCCCCGAAGAAAAAATTGCCTTGTAAAAGTATATTGTAATTTCATTGTAAATCTGGACCGTTCATTATAAGGTCACAGATCTAACGATAGAGATTATGTTAGGGTTTTTTTTCCCTAGAAGGCAACCCTCTTTTATGAGGGAAATGTATTGTGGCTATGTATGTTGGCGAGTATTGTATTATGAGAGAGGATACTGTGAGAGAAAGATGAGGAAGTTACAACGGGTTTTGTTGTAGGTTGTATCCCTTCATTTTGTTGGATAATAATAAAGAAAGGACCTGGCAATTTCTCTGGTGGACATAGCCCACACTGGGTGAACCACGTAAATCTGTGTCTCTCTTGTATTGTGTATCTTCTGTTTTTTGTTTCCGCATTTGTTTTATTTTATTTCTCCGGGGTCCTGTTTTTTTAACAATTGGTATCAGAGCGTAAGGTAACTCGCAGGAAAAGAGGGTTCCTGGTTCGAGTGGGAGCAATGTCAGAAGATGGAAAGTTTAGGGTCGAGAAATTTAACGACCAAAACTACCAATTATGGAAGATGTAGATGGAAGATTATTTATATCAAAAGGATCTATTCCTACCATTGAGCAGAGTAGCAAATAAGCCGACGGCCATGAAGGACAAAGAATGGGAGATTCTTGATAGAAAGGCTCTAGGAACGATATGGCTGAGCCTGGCAGTGTCGGTGGCTTTCAATATCTCGAAAAAAAGACAACGAAGGGTTTGATGGATGCGTTGGACAAATTGTATGAAAAACCCTTAGCATCCAATAAGGTATTTCTAATGAAGAGATTATTTAATATGAAGATGTCGGAAGGTGGGTCTGTTGCAGATCATTTAAATGAATTTAATACGGTTACTAATCAACTAAGTTCTGTAAAAGTGGACTTTGGTGATGAGGTTAGGGCTCTTCTAATCTTGTGCTCATTGCCAGAAAGATGGAATGGATTGGTCATGGCTGTAAGTAACTCTGTCTCTGGTTCAAATACTTTAAAATTTGATGATGTTGTTGGTGTTATCCTTAGTGAGGAAATGC
>ML783939.1:482087-510229 GCA_009831015.1 Picea engelmannii | reverse complement strand
CAGACCCACCTTCCGACATCTTCATATTAAATAATCTCTTCATTAGAAATACCTTATTGGACGCCGAGGGTTTTTCATACAATTTGGCCAACGCGTCCATCAAACCCTTCGTTGTCTTTTCTTTCAAGATATTGAAAGCCACCGACGTTGCCAGGCTCAGTCATATCGTTCCTAGAGCCTTTCTGTCAAGAATCTCCCGTTCTTCGTCCTTCATGACCGTCGTCTTCTTTGCTACTCCGCTCAATGGTAGGAATAGATCCTTTTGATATAAATAATCTTCCATTTGCATCTTCCATAACTGGTAGTTTTGGCTGTTAAATTTCTAGACCCTAAACTTTCCATCTTCCGACATTGCTCCCACTCGAACTAGGAACCCTCTTTTCCTGCGAGTTACCTTACGCTCTGATACCAGTTGTTAGAAAAACAGGACCGCGGAGAAATAAAACAAAACAAATGCGGAAATAAAACACAGAAGATACACAATACAAGAGAGACACAGATTTACGTGGTTCACCCAGTGTGGGCTACGTCCACCAGAGAAATTGCCAGGTCCTTTCTTTATTATTATCCAACAAAATGAAGGGATACAACCTACAACAAAGCCCATTGTAACTTCCTCTTCTTTCTCTCACAATCTCCTCTCTCATAATACAATACTTGCCCACCTACCTAGCCGCAATACATTTCCCTCATAAAAGAGGGTTGCCTTCTAGGGCAAAAAACCCTAACATAATCTCTATCGTTAGATCTGCGACCTCATAATGAGCGGTCCGGATTTACAATGAAATTACGATATACTTTTACAAGGCAATTTTTGCTTCGGGGGCTTTTCCCCTGAACCCCCATCAGGGGACGCTACCCCCAGACCCCCATAGCCGGGGGGATAGCCCCCCCTGGACCCTGCAGAGGGTGTACCCCCCCTCTGCACTCCCCCGCGTGGAAGAGTGTACACACTTCTGGGGTGTAAATATTTCATGGGGTATAAACACGGCTGAAAGTAAAATTCCTCTAAATCAGGAAAATAATCAGGCTCCACAACCAACAATATAGAGTATCCATGTTTTTACTGCAATATGTGATCTCAAGAAATATCATCATAAATGCCCAAAACAATACCCCATCAAAAAGATACATCCAAAATGGTATAAAGTTGATGATGTCATACATATACATATATTTTGACCAGTATATATGCCTAGAGTTGTTCACATAAAATTTTGTAAAAGAAAGTCTTCACAGTAACTAAAACTAAGCCACAAAAATTATGCAATAGAAATCCTGATATGTAGTAAGAACAGGGCATGGATTCTCTTCAACAAAAGGTCTATGGTAGTATTCAAAATGCTCTCCATTCATGTCTTTTATAAGCTTCCATTTCCCCAGATCTAGCCGAAGGCCCAATTTAGACAACAAATCTGCCTCCATGTTGCGTTCCCTATATACATGTCAGATATAGACCATATCAAAAGAGTCCAACATCCTATAGACTTCCTCAAGAAGTAAATGAAGTTTTAAATTATGACATTGTTGAGATTTCCTTGCCCAATTTATAACCAACATAGAGTCACCAAAAATTTGTAAAGTATTTACTCCTTTTTCTAATGCAAAGAGAAGAAGGAACTTGAGAGACATTAATTCAACATAGTTGTTGGTTATTTTTCCCAAACCAATAGACATTTTGAAGGAGTAGGATGCAGAGAGGAATAAACAACCCCCCCCACAATATTGATGATTGTTTTGGGAAGCTCCATTGAAGAAAGCCCACGGTTTTGAAAAGTCAATCGGGATCTTCGATATGACCCTTGGTGGATGTGAGTCCTTTTCCTATGGGAAATGGAATAGAATGTTGAGACCTTGCACTACAAAAATATATAGGGTAGTGGATTTTTCATGAATATGGTCAAGTTACTAGAAATCCAAGCTCCCCAACATACTATCAAAGGAAGTGCTTTAACATTCCTATTTGAGGAATTCGAAATCCAGTCTTTCTAGTTATGTTCCACTGATGGACCACTCCAATTACACGCATGTTGCAACGCTAACACGGCCTCCTTCCAAATCTACTTAACAAAAGGGAAGTTTATAAAAAGGTGAAGAGAAGTCTAGTTGTTGGATTTACACAATGCACACGAACCTGGGCCTACGATTTGCCTATTCTTCATTTTGTCCCATGTTGGGACTTTATTGGTAGTTAGACACCACATAAATATTTTGGATTTTAGCGGACAACGAACTTTCCAAAGTCCTTAATTTCCACCACCACAGTGTCTCTCTTAAGTGTTGAGCAATATTTAACTGTATATATACCAACTTAGGAGTATAAACACCTAAAGGTGCATGCTTCCAAGTCAACACGTTCTCCCTATCCACTATTCAAATATGGGCCGGTTTAAAAGCTTGGATGTAATTTGACTATTGGGGGGGATTTTCCCCTTCCAGATCTAGATGAGCAGGGTCGAGCCACTCTTGGCTCCATGTGGAGGCATGTCCTTGATTAGTTATTTGATTTAGGTGATATATTCCTTGAGAATGTAATGCTTGGATCATAACATGTGAAAAAATATGAGATATTTCACCACCTCTCCAAGGATCCGATCTGAATTGAGCCTTCAATCCATTCTCGACCCTCCAAGATAGAAAATCTCTGACCACTACAAAATAGATGGTAATGGCCTTCCAAATAATAGAGCATATAGAGCATTGTTTATGAGGACTCCTAATCTAGTCCAACATTGAATTTGGGTGGATAAATTTTTGAATGACTACATTGGTCCACAGGCTAATTCTAGAAATCAACCTCCAAACTGAATTTTCCGCAAGCTCTTTTGAAAAGAGGAAAATATTTTTGAAACCCCATCCACGCAGGGCTTTTGTAATTGCCAACACCTCCCATTTTACCCAAGGAAACACAATTTTTTCTTGTGATCCAACCCACATAAATTTGAAGCAGATTCTTCGAATCTTGTCAAGCACCCCTTTTGGAATCCAGGCTAAGGACATTCAATACATTGGGATGGATTCCAAAAATTATTTGACAAGGACTAGATGACCTCCTTTGGATAACTATCTAAAATTCCATGCCTTTATTCTTTTCTCCAATTTTGCTATTAACCAGGTCCAATCATATTTTTGATATCAATTTGGCTGCAGTTCGAACCCCAAATATTTTAGACCTGAGTAAATATCCTTTACTTCAAAAGGTAAGATGGGTTTCTAAAATATAATCTCTTTATCTTCCATATTGTTGAATGATAATGTACTTTTGCATTCATTGATTTTCATACACAACGCCCTAGAGAAAAGACTCAAAATGTTGGAAAGAGTTTCTGCATCACCCCTCTGACCATCACAAAAAAGTATAACATCATCTATGAATAAGGGGTGGGAAAGATATAAGGCAGGGGAAATAGGGATACCTCGAAAAAGGCCATGGGATTTTGCATAAGCCAGAGATAGACTAAGGCCTTCTGCCACCAAGAGGAAAAGAAAGGGAGAGAGAGGACAACCTTGCCTTAAACATTTACCTACATAAAAAAAGGGGGAAGCTACTCCATTTATAAGGACAACAAAAGTGGTGGATGTAATGCAACTCATAACCCAGTTGATGAAAGTAACTTCAAAACCCACATGAGTGAGTAGCAATCAAATATAGATCTATCTTACCCTATCATATGACTTCGATAAGTCTATCTTCACCATGGCTCCCTTTAATATTCTTATCTTTATACTGTGCAAAACTTCCTGAGCCACTCATATGGCTTCATGGATTTGCCTTCCTTCTAGGAAGCCAAATTGTTCCTTTGAGATAGAATATGAGAGGATATACTTTAATATTGTAGCAATGACCTTTACCACTATTATATATATACATATATAGTATCATAGGGATATTGGACGAAATTCCTCGAAAGACAGAGGGGAGTCCAATTTTTGAATTAGGGAAATGAAAGTGGTATTGAGTGGAGCATGCATTTGCCCCTCCCTTCTTGATTCCTCCACCACCTTCAGAATATCCAAGCCAATCTAGTCATAGATTCCTAGGAAGAATTCAACCAACCATCCATTCGGCTCGGGGCTCTCATATTTTTGAAAAATGCATAGAACCTCCTTGAGCTCCTCTTCTGAAACTTCTTCCATTAGAGTCCTATTTTCCTCGTCGTCGAAAAATCGAGGGATGAACCCTTCCACCTTGACAGTTTTTGCAATTGTAGACCAATTATTATCATCCTTGAAGAGAGATTAAAAGTAATTTTTCCCCATCTGGTCCAATCCTTCAAAGGATGACACTTCCCAACCCTGATTGTCTTTTAGACTCCAAATGGTATTTGATAATTTTCTCCCTTTTTCATACGCCTGAAACAATTTTTGTGTTTTCATCTCCTTTTTCCATCTAGATGGCCCTTGTTTTTAATCTCCAGGATACCTCCTTTTCCTCTAGGGGGTTTCTCTTATTTTGTTCTAGCTGAAGCAATGCCTCTTTTGTCTCTTGAGTTGCAAATCCGCCATCATTTGATTCATAGATGGAACTTAGAGTTGTCTCTGTAGCCAATAATTCCTATTAATCACGACTTCGTTTTTTGTTTTCCCAAGCTATAGTAGCTCACCTTTTAAGGTTGGCTACAAATTGAACAACAACATCCTCCTTTGAATTTGGATAAAAAGGAACCCACTGCTCCTTTACTAGATCGATGAAACTTTCCTCCTTTATCCATTCTCAGTTGAATTTGAAGGGACTAGTTGGATTTCTCTTGCCCTTTGATACTTCCAAAAGGATGGGATAATGATCAGATTCCCCTCTTGCTCCCACCCATTGCCTCATATGTAAGTGACCCTCCAGAAGTTTATCTGAGACCAAGAAGTGGTCTAGACATTTTGCAACCCTCTCAGCTCCAACCTGTTTATTCCTCCAGGTGGGATTGAGTCAAATATGGGTGATGTGTAATATCCCTTTGCCTTCCAGTAGGTTTTGAGAGAAATCTGATAGAGGGTCTGATCTTGCTCAGGGACCCCAAACTTCAGCTAATCCCAACAAAAAGTTTACGTCCCCCCCCCATGATCAAGGCATCCGAATTGAAAAAGGGATTGCTTAGCAGATTTTCCCAAAACTGAACACGATAAAGATAAGGCCCATATATATTTATGACCGAGAACTGTATCCCCAAGCCTGAAAAAAGTATACCAACTCATAAACTAGACACAAATCCCCACAAATTTAGCAATTTCATCATTTTTTTGTTCTATCCTAAAACCAATCCCCCAAATCGAGCTCTAACATCCAAACTTGGGAAACTCCAACTCAATAATAAAGCTTCAATAAGGGTCGAGACATCAGAACTTATCCCCAAAGTTTATTGAAGAAAAATGATGTCGGACTGGTTGGAATCCACCAACCTTCTAAGGGCTAATTTTTTGGATGGGCTCACCACACCCCTATAACTAAAAGAAATAATTTCCATGGGGGAACCCCTCTTGGGGATTTCAATGCTCTAAGTTCCCCCTTTATAGATAATATCTTACCCAAAACAAGGTCAACAAGGGATCTTTTCTGGGATTTTGAGAAAAGAGACGTTTTCCCCATCCCCGGTCCCTTAGTGGGTGGGATAGGGTTTAGATCAAGACCTTCATGTTTGTTTGGAAAAATAGTGGAGGAGGATGAAGGAATAGAATGATTCCTAAATTGGTAGCTAATGGCCTCCTCCTATGAGTCCATTGAGGAGCCAAATGTTTCACAAATTTTTATAGTAGAAGAAGACTTTTCAGGGAGGGCCAAAGAACATAAAGAGAGTGGGGAACTGAACCTTGGAGAAGAGGATTGGAGTCCCTTAGAAGGAAAGGATAAAATTTTCAATGACCCCACCCAATCTTTACCTAAAAGAGATAAGGAATTTATTAAAATGTTAAAGGTGGGAAGAGGAATGGAATACATACCCATATGATCCCCATATTTCCTTTGCGTTGTCCTACCTTGTGTACTTTTCGATCAAGTTGGAGTTTTAAGACCTGCATCTGTTTTTTCAGTGGAGGAGATTAACCCAAATTTTAGTACACCTCCTAATTGGCCATGAAAAGAAAGACATGGAGATTTCACCTCCCCCCCCATTGATTGAGCAGAGAATTCTTCCCTTTGCAACATCGGTCTCTTCTTTGAAGTAGTTGGGCACAACCCATCAGATCGCCCGTGGAGAGGAAGAATACACTGATTTGCAATATTCCCATACTAATGGAATCTTCAGAATCAGAAGGGGACTCCTTCATAATCTAGTTTATGTTTGAGATACTTATCCTTGGAGTTTAGTTCAAATTCTTCAATCAATCCCTCCCTAATGTCGAAGGACACCAGAATCCTAGCCACTACCATCTCCCCATCTTCTAAGAAGGGCATGTTTGCATCCAAAAAAGTGCCCAAAAAAATCTCGAACTCTGAGAACATTTTATTTGTCCAGAATTCCATAGGCATCCCTGGAATCCTAACCCAATTATAAGCAACATCCATTCATTCATGACTTGCATCAAATAAAGGAGACGATTTTTTTAGAATGATCAGAGTGGAATCAATTCTCCAAGTCTATGGAATAACCCAATCTGCCTCGATGACCTACCTGAACTTGAAAGAAAACCAACCTCGATTTATGGTTTGAACAAAAGGAGACTTCCCTAGGGTGGATGTTCAGGAGTGGTCTACCCATTCCTTTAATAGATTGATGTTGAAGTGACACCCACGTTCCTTTCACACAAAATCCAAATCTGCAATATCCACAACCTCAGGCTATGATATATCAACCTCGATAACTAGTTTGGCTTCACCTTTATTCTTGACACACTTAAATTTCCATCACCTTGTGGAGGAATGTTGAGACAGGGAATCTTTTTCTACTAGTATCGGGGAAAAAACATGAGGGTCTCTTTAACACTCCCAACTCCTAAATAGCCTTTCTAGGGGTGGGGCATCAAATTTTCATTTTTACTGGTTCATTTTTGGACCTTTACTTAAGCCAAGACCCTCTTAACTATATTCCCGAAACTTACATCTCTCACTAGGTGATCAAACCAGCTAGCGGGGTCCTCCTTGTGACCTCAGGCTGAAAAAACGGGAGCTAAGATCCTATTAGCAATGTCTCGGCACTTCGGAAGTTCCTGGACTTTGGGAGTTCCTAAAAGTGTTGACAAATTACTAGATCGTCGAACAACGGAGGAAATCAATGGTCCACGTTCTCTGCTGATATCCTACGGTTAAGGATGGGGCTTCAGCTATCTACGCACATCATACCTTTTTCCAAATCCCTGAAGTCCCGAAATTTCTCCACATGCCCCTATCCCTTCGACGTTCGACGATCGAATATTCTCATCGAACATTGCTTATTCCACACTATGCCCAAACTCCCGAACTCTCATTATGTTCATCGATCAACAATTCTCGTCGAACATTCCTTATTCCACACTATGCCCAAACTCCTGAACTCTTGTTATGTTTACCGATTGGCGATTCGGGTTGGACGTTCCTATATTGTACCACTCACTAAATCTTCCAAACTCCAAATTTTTCTAAACTCACGAGGTCTTGATTACGTCACCAGCCACGTTGGCCAGGCAGGCACAAACCAGGGCTGGCACATAGATGGGTCAGGGGGTGACACGCGCCCTCACCCAGGATGACATATGTCATGTTTCAAGGGCTCTATGGGGTAGGTGATGCACATGGATCCAAGTGGCATGTAACTTGTCAAGTTTAAATCCATGCCACCATGGATGACATCACTATGCCTTGTCACTCTGATATGATCGTCTCTCAACATCCCTCTATGAATCTTGTTACTTCGTGGGTTCGGGTAATATTAATTATCGTGAAGTTTGACATCCTAGGGATTCGAGATCCTGCAGCTTCAAAACCATCGTGAGCTAACTCTTTTCGAGCTTACTGCAGGGTTCCTAGACCCAGGTCACATGGACCTTCAAATGACTCTTGGGATATGAGCTTTACTCTTAGCCAAGTTTTTGGTTAAGGACTTGGGCCTAGAAATCTCGGTTGCATGGAAAGGAGTCTAAAAGAGGTATCCTCCTCAGAAGGGTGAGTTCATATCGACACTATATCTCTAACTTGGTTGTCTTACAAGCTTATGCCCCAGGGAGCCTCCGTAGATAAGCTGGGCATACCGACTATCAGTCAGAAGTGTAAGATTACACAAATATAGAGGCATATGAATATCATAACCATTCCTCACGGAAGTCATTTATAAATAAACATATGTATAAATCCAATCATTTAGACATTATTCTAGTTCAATACATAAAACAAAGAAAATACTTATCAGAACTAGACAACATGAAGCAACTGCTGAAAGGGATGGTCGTTTCCAACCAACCATAGGCTCAGTTACTCCTAACGGATTTACGACTAGCCACCCCCAAGCTAGACCACGATGCACTGCGATGAAATCCTTTCTTCCGGCTTAGCGACAGTAGGGATGGAGGTTACTCTCCTCCTCCCACAGGATCTTGGAAATGGTTTACGTGATATTGAGTAAGGAGGACCAACCCCGTTTATCAATTCGTATCATAACTCCGCTAGCCATCTCCCTACAACCAGAACACCTATTTTCCAGTTCTTTCTTGAACCTGAGAGCTTCACCTCTCATCCCTGCACTCTTCACAGGTCTCCCTCTGCCCACCACACCTTTCTTTCTTGCCTCTTTCAGCAAGGTTGCGCGTGGCTCAAATTCCCAGCCTGTGGTCAGGTTTGGAAGCCTTACAGATGGGTGCTTTGCCCCATCCCCTCATTAACTCTTGAGGAGGTATTCCCACCTACCAGCTTGTCTGTAATTCATTTCTAGGTCAGAGGATTGTTCTAGTCCTAAGCAATTGAATCTAGTAAGTACTGGTTTGGTGAAGGTTAACACAACCATTCCTGGTCCCCTTCAACATCTCTTTTCATAACATTCATGGTCTTTCTTATTACACCCCATTTCCAGCAGTCATGCAACACTTATCCATATTCCTAGTAATTAACAGAATTTACATTCATTGACCTTTTATACAAAGGTCCATCAAATCAAACATTCACACATATTAAGTTTGCCATAGTCTCTTGGCCATTATAGTTATATTTACAAAATGGGGGAAACATGGTGTTACAATTCCCTCCCCCTTAAAGGAACATCATCCTCAATGTTCTATATGTCAACATGCTCTTTATATACATAAGTGAACAAAAATGGATATGCATGTCTCATGGCATCCTCCATTTCCCACGTAGCCTCATCTGGGCCAAAGTGTTTCCACTGCACCTTGACCTGTGCAATGGTTCGGTTCCCAAGTGGGGTTTCCTTCCTGCCTAGTATGCATTGAGGTTCTGGCAGGAATTCTCTCTATGGTTCCACCTAGATCAAAGACCAGTCAATTATATGATTAGAATCATGTACATATTTCTTCAATAATGAAACATGGAAAACATTATGTGCCTTTCCTGTGGGAGGGAGTGCTAGCCTATAGGCTACATGTCCCACTATATCTAAGACTTCAAAGGGTCCACAATACCGAGGTGCTAGCTTGGCACAAGCTCCCATTCTCAGGGAACTCTTCTTGGGCCTAAATCTGAGATAGACATGATCTCATGTCTTAAACTCTCTAGGAGTTCTCTTTCTGTCGGTGTATCTCTTCTGTCTATCTTGAGCAATTTTCAGATTTTGTATTATCTGAATCACTTGTTGTTCCATTTCTTTCAGCATGTCCAGCCTGATTGAAATTCCATCCACTGGATTACTCTAGCTAATTGGAGTCTTCCATTGTCTACCATAGAGGGCTTCGAAAGGGCCCATCTTCAATGACACTTGATAATCGTTGTTGTAGGCAAATTATACCAATGGCAGGTAGTCTTCCCACTTCTTAGGTTGATGCATTACATGCATCCTTAACATGTATTCTAATATCTGGTTTACTCTTTCTATCTGTCCATTAGTTTGAGGGTGATAGGTTGTGCTAAACAAAAATTTAGTTTCAAGACCAGCCATCAAGGATTTCCAAAAGCTTGAAGTGAACCTTGTGTCTCTATCGGATACAATATCCCTAGGCATTCCATGCAGTCTGAATATCTCCTTCATGAATATGTTGGCAATATCTATTGCCTTGCAATTCGATTTGATGGGAATGAAGTGAGCAGACTTGCTAAACTTGTCTACCACTACCATGATGGCATCATCTTGTCTAGTCGATTTTGGTAATCTGGTGATGAAATCCCCTGAGATGGTTTCCCATTTCCATTATGGAACCGGTAGAGGTTGTAACAACCTTGTTGGGTGCTGGTGTTCTGCCTTAAATTGTTGGAATTCTAGACACTTAGCTAGATACTAATCTATGTCCTTTTTCAATTCAGGCCAATAGAATTGTTTCCTAGTGGTCGTAATCATTTTATAATAACCTGGATGACCAGTGTATGGTCTCTTGTGTAGTCCGTCCATTATGAACCTCTTCAATTTGTCACAACTTGGGATATACAATCTATTTCTATAAGTCAACAGACCTTCATCCAACATCTGATAGCCTTCATACTTTAGCCCTGTGGGATCTTTATTTAGGTATGATATCACGGTCTCAAAAAATGCATCCGTCTTTTGCACATTTCTAACCCTTTCCATGACATCAGTTTCACAAGTGCTTACCACTTCCAGGTGAATCGTTTTCACACATATGCTAAGGGCATCAACCACCCTATTTTCCTTTCCTTTGATGTGTTTGATTTCGAAATCAAACTCACTAAGGAGAGCCATTCACCTAGCTTGTCTATTATTGAGTTTTGGTTTATCAAACA
This sequence comes from Picea engelmannii, assembly GCA_009831015.1. Lineage (NCBI taxonomy): Eukaryota > Viridiplantae > Streptophyta > Pinopsida > Pinales > Pinaceae > Picea > Picea engelmannii. The sequence goes on along the minus strand of ML783939.1, from coordinate 499,428 downwards.
AGTGCCTCAAACCACAATGGTCTTTCATAAGTACAAATCTCCTACCCATGAGGTAATGCCTCCACATTTTTAAAGCATGCACTATGGCAGCCAACTCTAGATCACGGGTCACATAATTGATTTCATGTTCATTCAATTTTCTAGATTCGTAGAAAATTACACGTCCTTCTTACATAAGGACTCCGTTGAGTCCTTCCTTCCAGGCATCTGTACACACACATAAGTCATTATCAAGGTCTACAATCTTCATCATGGGTGCATGGGTCAGAAGGTATTTTAGTTCCTGAAATATTTCTTCACATTCTGATGTCCAAATGAATTTAACTCCCTTTTTCTAGAGGGCATTGATTGGACAATCAATATTGGAAAATCCTTTTATGAACCTTCTATAATATCCTGCTAAGCCATAAAGGATCTGATATCAGATATGTTCTTTGGGGAAGGCCATTCTATAATAGATTTGATATTGTCAGGGTCTACTACCACTCCTTATTTAGAAATAACATGGCCTAAGTAATGGACTTGTTTCTGGAAAAAGTTGCACTTGCTAAACTTAGCGTAGAGATGATGCTCTCTTAGCACTTGAAGTACAAGTCTAAGATGTTCTTCATTCTCCTCTCTATTCTTGGAGTAGAATAGGATATCACCAATGAAAACCAATACAATTTTTTCTAGGAATTTGTTGAGTACATTATTCATCAAGCACATAAAAGTGGTGGGGGCGTTGGTTAATCCAAAGGTTGTTTTGTGGATGTCTTCATCCTTGATTCGGACTTGATGGTATCCAAACCTCAATTCAATATTTGAGAAAATGGAAGCACCCCCTAATTGGTCGAACAAGTCATCACATCTTGGTAAGGGGTACTTGTTCTTTACAATTGTATTATTGAGTTGTCTATAATCTATGCACAGTCAGAGTGTGCCATCTTTCTTCTTCACAAACAAAATTGGTGCTCCCCATGGAGACACACTGGGCTAGATGTAGCCTTTGTCCATCATTTCCTTTAGTTGTAGCTTGAGCTCAACTAGTTCGGGTGTACTCATCCTATAGGGTGTCCTAGACACTGGCACTGCTCATGGTGCAAGTTCTATCGAGAAGTCAATGTCTCTTCTCGGAGGTAGACTCGGTACCTATTACGGGAACATGTCTCTATACTCTCTTAATATGGGGTGGTCTTCTAGGTTCGGTCTATCATCCTCAACAGATTCCAACACCTGTATTGCATATAGAGGAGATCCCTTTCTGCAATACTTTTCCATTTGAAGGGATGATATTCATCTCACTGAGACATGATTCTGAATCCCTTGGAGTGTTATCTTTCTCCCTTCTTCATTTACACATTCTAAGGTTTTATGGTAAGATTCCAACTTAGTTTTATAAGAAGCTAGCTATTCCATACCAATCAACAAGTCATGATATCCTAGGGGAAATATGTTAAAGGTAGCTTGGGTGGGAAATCCATCCATAATCAATTTGCAAGATGGTATGGCCTCTGCTACTTTCCTTTTGGTGCCAGTGGCTAGTTGTACTAACCATGGATTAACATGCCTAACTGGTTGTAGGTTACACTTATCAACAACCTAAGGGGCCACATAACTCAAATTAGAACCAAGGTCAATTAAAATAGAAACTAGGTGGTTGGCGATCATACCTTCCATCTCCACCACTGAATCTTGGTGGTCGACTTGTTTATTATCCACGGATGCATAAATACGTGGAATACTCCTGGCCACATCATTGATGGTGGTAGCTTCTTAGATGTTATAAAATCTCCTACTATTCTGTTGTCTATGTGGACAGTCCCTCAGTAGATGTTCTTCTCCACATCCCCAAAATTTCAAGGGTTCCTTCTTCGGGTTATCCGTCTTTCCTGGGGTTGCTCCAAAAGGTTTATTTCCACTCTAGGAGGGGAAATTCTGTTGATATACACTTCTAGTAGGAAGGATTATCCTAGATTCCTTCCTATAGTTCTTAAATTTTGAGGATTTGAACCCCTTCTTATTGAATCCTGAACCTCTCTTCTTCTTCCAATCCTCGCGAGGTTTTGTCTGACTCCCGAACTATTCATAACAATATCTTGCCTTCCATATAGTATCTTCTAAGGTCTTTGGCTCGCCAAACTCAATCCTATTCCGGTAGGTATAAGGTAACCCACTAATAAATCGTTTCACTTTCACCTTTTAATCCTTTATGTAGTGTACGTACCTCAACAACTCAAAGAATTTATTGACATATTCCTCTATGGTCAGTTGTTCCAACTTGAGTTCATATAACTCTTTAGTCTTCTCATCAAAATATTTTTCTGACAGATACTTCTTCTTGAAGTGTTTCTCAAATTGTTTCCATGATAAGTCCTCTTCATGGATTCCTTTCACATTCTTAAGGTCTTCCCACCAAATGGAATCTTTTCCATTTAGGTTGAAGATGGCTATTCGAGCCTTCAAGTTTTCAGAGTAATCATGGAATCTGAAGTACTTCCTTAATCCAAGTAGCCAAGATTATGCCTCTTCCCCTTTCTTAATCTCACCATTGAAAGAGGGTGGTTTGGCTTTCTTGAACTCTTCAGGGTCATGACTTTTGGAATGCTTTCGTTTCTTCCTTTTCCTTGGATAAGGTGAGCTAGTTTTACTACTAGAATATCCCTTTGAGTAGCTAGTTTCCTTCTCAGAGGATTATCTTGATGAGTGTCCCCTGTCTCCAGGTTGGACCTTCCTCAAGGTACTCTTCCTAGTGTGGCCACTTATGGGACCATGTTTTCGTATCTCAGGTGGAATTCGGCTCCTCTTCGTCTGTCCTTGATCCACATGACTGGTTGTTGGTCCATGATGCAGTTGTCTCTGTATGTCGGATAAGCTCTACAATAAGACTACATTAGTTTATGTTTGCTTCTCTTGCTCTTTTATCAATCTCTCATTGTCGACCTTTAAACTCTATAATTCGTCCATGAGGCTCCTTACAGTTTTAGCCAGATCCAGAGGGGTCTCTATCACCCTCCTCTCGTCAGATTCTTTGTCTCTATTGTGGGAGCCATCCCCCACTTCATGGTGCGTCACCATCCTTTATGCTTGTGGTTTCCCATGGTTCACTGATTGCTTGAGTGATGATAAAACACTTTTTGTTAGTTAACAATCTATTAGTTCATGAACAACACATAGTAGAAAGCTTTCATTCTTTTCTGTAGTAAGGGTTTAACTAGTCTCTTTAGGAAGGAGGTAAGGTAGGGTGTCACCCTTAAATTTATTTAAATATGGTTTTTACGCAACTCGTCCATGATCCCCAAGTAGGCCAAGTGATGTAACCATGCTCTGATACCAATTTGTAACACTCCCAACTCCTAAATAGCCTTTTTAGAGGTGGGGCATCAAATTTTCGATTTTCCTAGTTCATTTTCGGTCCTTTACTTAAGCCAAGACCCTCTTAACCAACTTCTTGAAACTTACATCTCTCACTAGGTGATCAAACCATCTAGCGGGGTTATCCTCATGACCTTGGGTTGAAAAATCGGGAGCTAGGAGCTTGTGTTAGCAAGGTCTCGACACTTCAGAAGTTCTCGGACTTCGGGAGTTCCCAAAATTGTTGACAAATTCCTAGATCGCCAAACAACAGAGGAAATAAATGGTCCATGTCCTCTACTAAGGTCCTATGGTTAAGGAGGGGGCTTCGACTATCTATGCGCATCATACCTTTTTCCAAATCCCTGAAGTCCCGAAATGTCTCCACATGCCCCTATCCCTTTGATGTTCGACGATCGACGATTCTCACCAAACATTCCTTATTCCACACTATGCTCAAACTCCCGAACTCTCGTTATGTTTAGTGATCGATGATTCTTGTCGAACATTTCTTATTCCACACTATGCCCAAACTCCCAAACTCTAGTTATGTTCGGTGATCAACGATTGGGGTTGGACACTCCTATTTTGTACCACTCACTAAATCTTCTGAACTCCAAAGTTGTCTAAACTCACGGGGTCTTGATTACGTCGCCAACCATGTTGGCCAGGCAGGCACGAACCAGGGCTGACACGTAGATGGGTCAAGGAGCGACACATGCCCTCACCCAGGATGACATATGTCACGTTTAAAGGGCTCTATGGGGTAGGTGATGTGCATGGATCTAGGTGGCACATGGCTCATCAAGTTTAAATCCATGTCACCATGGATGACGTCACTACACTTTGTCGCTCCGGTTTGATCATCTCTCAACATCCCTCTATGGCTCTTGCTACTATAGGGGTTCAGGTAATATTGAATATCGTGAAGTTTTACATCCCAGGGCTTTGAGCTCCTAAATCTCTGAAACCATCGTGAGATAACTCTTTTCGGCCTTAGCATAGGGTTCCTAGACCCAAGTCACATGGACCTTCAGATGACTCTCTGACTATGAGATCTACTCTTAGTCAGGTTTTTGGTTAAGGACTTGGGCCTGGAAATCTCGGTCACATGTTAATGAGTCTAAAAGAGGTATCCTCCTTTGACGGGTGAGTTCATATCGACACAATATCTCTAACTCGGTCATCTTACAATCTTATGTCCTAGGGAGCCTCCAGAGATAAGTTGGGCATACTGATTATTAGTCAGAAGTGTAAGATTACACATATACAAAGGCATACACATATCATAACCATTCCACACAGAATTCATTTATAAATAAACATTTGTATAAATCCAAGCATTCATCCATTATTCCAGTTCAATACATAAAATAGGGAAAATACTTATGAGAACCAGACAACGTGAAGTGACTGTTGAAAGGGGTGCTTGTTTCCACCCAACCATAGGCTCATTCACTCCTAACAAATTTACGACTAGCCACCCCCGAGCTAGACCACGATGCGCTGCGATGAAATCCTTTCTTTCGGCTCAACGATAGTAGGGACATATGTTACTCTCCACCTCCGGTAGGATCTTGGCAACGGTTTACGTGATACCAAGCAAGGAGGACCAACCCCGTTTATCAACTCGTATCATAACTTTGCTAGCCATCTCCCTACGACCAGAACACTTATTTTCTAGTTCTTCCTTGAACCCGAGAGATTCACCTCTCGTCTTTGCACTCTTCACAGGTCTCCCTCTACCCACCACACCTTCCTTTCTTGCCTCTTTCGGAAAGGTTGTGTGTGGCTCAAATTCCCAGCCCATGGACAGGTCTGGAAGCCTTACAGATGGGTGCTCTGGCCCATCCCCTCATTAACTCTTGAGGAGGTCTTCCCACCTACCAACCTGACTGTAATTCATTTCTGGGTCAGAGGAACATTCTAGTCCCGAGCAATTAAATCCAATAAGTATTGGTTTGGTGAAGGTTAACGCAACCATTTATGGCCCACTTCACCATCTCTTTTCATAGAATTTGTGGTCTTTCTTAGTACACCCCCCTTCCAGCAGTCATGAAACACTTATCTATATTTCTAGTAATTAACAGAATTTACATTCATTGGCCTTTTATTCAAAGGTCCATCAAATCAAACATTCACACATATTAAGTTTTCCATAGTCTCTTGGCCATTATAGTTATATTTACAAACTGGGGGAAACATGGTGTTACAACCTGAGGCTCTGACATATCAACCTCGAGAACTAGTTTAGCTTCACCTTTATTCTTGACACACTTTTTTTCCGTTGCCTTATGGAGGAATGCTGAGACAAGGAAGTTTTTTCTACTAGGATCAGGGAAAACAAATGAGGGTCTCCACCTTCCAGAGAAAGATTTGGGCCCAAAAATCTTGTTGCTCTAGATTTGGGAGTCGAATAAAAGATTACCAAGTTGAAAAAAGTTGTCGAACCCAACAGACCATGACTACCAAGATATATACTCAAAACCTATTGAGGAAGAGAAAAGAAACCTGACGAATCTCCAGCAAAAATATTTGCTGCAGGAAATGAACCCAAGAAACCCATATTTGAGATCCCTACATCTCTAGAAATTTCTGAATCCTAAACCACCCCATATTCCGACCAAATAAATGAGAGCAGGGAAGTGAGTCCCAGTGAAGAAAAATGGATTTCTTTGAAAGGAAAACCCCCACCTATGGGAGCCATAACTAGGTCGAGCCATCCCAAGCCTATCTCTAAACCTGATACCCGTGGGTTTGACTGTCCGATATGGGTAGAATTGCAGCAAAAAATATCCCTCTAAATGATACAAACCTGAATAAAAGAAATCACGAACCACCTACCTCCCCCCCATCATCGTTTCAAGAAAAAACTGCTTTGACCTAGGTGACGACCTACTGCCAACTGGTGACTTCCAAATGTTTTGTCCCTCCAATGGGTTAGGGGAAAAGTCCATGATATCCCCAACCTCATCCATAGGCATCCATGAGAGAGCAAGGTAGATGCCTCTTTTTCCACTGACTATCTAGCTATAGATCCCTTCAGAAAACACCAAGACCAACCACAGAAACAGTTGTCGAGAGAAGAGGGGGCATGCTAGGGTTTCCACAATGCATTCCATGCTTAGATCATTAGTTATTATTATTATTATTATCAAAATCAAGATAATATATAACTCAAGAAAATATGACAAATCTATCAAATTTTGGAAGTCAAGTGGACACCTATGTTTTGACATTTTGGAGTATACTAGAGTTTATGAGGAAAATGTGTGCAGTTTATGAACCTTTCAGTAATTAGAAATGTACAAGCCTAGCAAGTGATCAATATTCAATGAATGGTCTCCAATAAAAACTTGGATTCATTGTTGCAACTATAAAAACCACTTCCCTTCACACCATCCTCTAAGAGGTTTCATCTAAACCATTTTAGTGAATACCTTTCAACTACCATAAAAACTAAGAAAGTTCATCAACATAGAAAATATGACATTTTTTCCAAATTCTCGAAGTCATGTGGGCGCGCCTGCACTCTCTCTCTCACACACACATAGTAGTTGACTAGAGCTTAGGGGGAAAATGTGTGTAGTTGATGAAGCCTCCAATGACAAACAAAGTTAAGGCCTTCCAAGTACTCAATGTTGATTGAATTGTCTTTGATAAAAAGTTGGATTCTATGATGCAACACTAAGAACCACTTCTCAACACACCATCCTGTAAAACATGCCATAAAGATTGAGTTAATACATAGAAAAAACATACTTGACACATTTATTGACGTTTGCAAGTCATGTGACCACTATGTCTTGAGATTTGGCAGAAGACCGAAATTTAGGAGGTGAAACATGTGGAGTTGATGAAGCCTCTAATTATAAGCAATGCAAAGGCCTAGTAAGGGCTCAAAGTCCATTGAACCATATTTAATAGGAATTTAGATCATGTTGTATATATAAAGGCCACCAATATTCACACCATTCCATAAGAGGTTTCTTAGAATGCCTAAAGACGTGACTCAACTATACAAGATAATATCTATCATATATACATTTGCAAATTCCAATCTCTAGTGCATTGAGAAGTAATGTGGTTCCATTTATTTATGCAATTAGGTGACCAATATTTCCACAATAATGTATTCAAATTCTTTCATGAGCCATCTCAAGGAATTGAGATCTACCATGGAGTTTTCTTAAATCTCTACAAACATAAGAAGCTGCAACACTAAACAAAACAAAACTTTGGAAACTACCATGCAAACGATATTTGAAAAACAAGTGGTTGTATAGGAGGATCACAATATAAGACAAGGTGTGCAAATAATGAACATTAATAATTATACATCTTTATCGAGGTTAATCCTACATTAGACCCAACTAAAAATTGATGTTTCGATATCAATGAAGTTGTTCTCTAGTAGTGAAGGAAATGGCATATCAGGCTCCCCTCTAGGGGAAATTCTCTCAGAGGCATGAATACACATCTTAGGTTAAGTTGATGTAGGAGCATCTAAGTTCTAAGTGGAAGTGTGGAAATAATGCAAGAAAAAGTTAAACCATGCCATAAACATAGCGTGAATTCAAGTTAGGAAGAAATAACTCATGTGTTGCAATGAATGTTTGGAAGATATGCAAAAGAAGTAGTGTGCAATTTTGAAGAAAGTGCATAAAAAATGCACAAAGTGTAGGTTGAGACATTAGGAAAGAGAAGTTCCCTTGTGTATAAAGCAAATATAGTGAACATGGAGGCAGACAATAGAATAATGCAAGTTAGAGTTGAAGTGTAATGCACATGGAACATGTTGAGAGTCCAAATTTGCTTAAAACAAAACAATGCAAAATGATGTCAAAGAAACACATGCAAGGTAATAGGAGATGAACAATCAAGCATGCCTAAAGAAGCATAAGGAAGTTAAAGAGACTAATGAACAACCAAATATCTAGAATGTGAATGGCCATGGAAATAAATAGCTAGGATAAATATTAGAAGAGGGAGAGTGAAGTTGTACACGAGAGATAAGTGAGTAGAGAGTTGACAAGGAGAGTAGAGAGCTAAGAGATCTATAGTGATTGTAACATGTAAACTATTTACTTTGTCATATGATTATTCCTAAAGAAAGATATTGTTGTATTGAGGCATGATACATGCTCAAGTTGAAATTCCTTTGTGACCACTAATGATAGATGTGATATACCTTATCTTTGACATTATGGTACATTGTAAAATAGTTCTAAATGTTAATTTAGAGAAATATAAAAAGTCATAGGTGAATGTCAAGAGTCATCAGACATATTGGAATATGAAACCAAGAGTAATCCCTCAATGTATTTATGTATGACTCACATTAATTAAAAAATAATATGTGGAGTTATTCAATCCTTTGCCTGTCAGTGGGAGACAAACCGGTGGTTGAAAATTCTCTCGTTTCTCAAGACTGTTGGCATTCCTCTTTGTTGAAGACCATTGCAATTTCTCTCCATGTCGAGTGATCAATAGAAGACTGTTGGAATTCCTCAATGTTCCTAAATAAATATATTGCATTGTTGAGACATGATACATACTCAAGTTGAAATCCCTTTGTGACCACTAATGATAGATGTTAGATACCTAATACTTGAGATTATAGTACATTTTAAAACAGTTGTAAATGTTAATTTAGGGAAACATGAAAAGTCATAGGTGAATGTAAAGATTCATTGGACCTCTTGGAAGATGAGACCAAGAGTCATCTCTCAATGTATTTATGTATGAATCACATTAATAAAAAAAATAATCCATGGAGTTATTCAATCCTCTGCCTATCAGTGGGAGGCAAAATAATGGTTGAAATTTATCTCCCTGCTTAACACTATTGGTATTCCTCTTTATTGAAGACCATTTCAATTATTCTCTGCGTCGAGTGATCAATAGAAGATCGTTGGAATTCCTCAATGTTCCCAAGACCATTGGATTTCTTGGACAACTGACATTCTTGGATTGTTGGCATATTTTGTTGGCCTCAACATATTCCAGAGACTCGAGCCACCTTGAGAATGTTGGCATTCCAATCTACCTCCAAATTTTTTATTCAATGATGAAGTTGCTTAGGTGGAATTTCACCTTCAAATTAGATAACCAACAACTTAGGGAGCTCTTTGAAGGACCAGGAGAAGTCTTGGATGTTAATATCATCATGGAAAAAGAAATCGAAAGCTCATGTGGCTTTGGTTTTATGACCGTGGGCACTATTAAAAAGGCATATAAAGGTGTTGATCTTCTCAACATATATATCTTAGAGGGCAACCTCTTGACAATCAACAAGGCTAATCCTCTAGGAACATTGAACATTGCTCTCACTGCCTATGAGAGATCTCATATTCACCGTGTTCATTGTTGCAAGAATGGACATGAGGCACAGACATGTAGGATCCCATGGGAGAAGATCAAATACAAACATGAACAAAAGGAAGGAAATGGTAAAGCTCCTAAATCCATTCAATTTGTTATTTCTCATTGCAATATTGGCATAAATGAATATTTTTTCAAAACTTCATTTGCTTCTTGGAGAGATGCATGGTTGCTTGATATTGGTGCAATATACCACATGAATTTTCTGAGAGATTTATTTGAATAATTGAATGAAGATGTAGATGGTTTAGTAAGCTTTGTAGATGGATCCAGTCAGCTCAAACTTATGGGAATTGACACCATCAAGCTCAAATTGCTTGGTTCCTAGATTTTCTTTTACATAATGTTCTCTATCTTCCTAAGTCTCTTGTGCACAATCGACAACAAGGTTATTCCATTCACATGTTTGATGGAAAAGTTGAAATAAGGAGGTATTATGACAACATGGTCATCATGGCAAGATGACAAATTGTTGAAGTTGAAAGGGACATTTTTTCGGACAAAGAATTTTGCATACCTTTCTCACCATGATGAAGGTACAATGGCTTCCAGTCTTTTGTGGCATGCTATATTTGGGCACATCAACTATGATAGTCTTCATATGTTGAATAAAAATGGTGTTTCTGGTATACCTATCATTCCAAGGAATTTTTAGCAATGTAAGGCTTGCATGCTTGGTAAACACAAGAAGCAACCTTTTCATGGCTCCACTTTGAGAACATGTAGAAATTTAGAGTTGATACACTCTGATTTGTGTGGCCCCATGCTTATTCCATTTGTCTTTGGTAATGGATATATCATGAATTTTATTAATGACTACACCAATATGTGTTGGGTTTATTTGTTGAAATAGAAATCTCAAGCATTTGAAACTTTTAAAAATTTTCATATATGGATTGAAAATGAAGCTCAATATTGTATTGGCACTCTTTGTAATGATAATGGAGGAGAATACACTTCAAATGAGTTTGAAAGATATCTTCTCCAACATAAAAAAAAACATCAGAACATTGTTCCATACAATACTCAACAGAATGGTTTAACAGAAAGAATGAATAGGAGACTCTTGAATATTCTGCATTCCATGCTATTTTTTCAAGAATGTGAAATTGATGTTTTTGGCTTATGTAGTTCTATGTGCAGTGTATGTGAGAAACATGATTCCTTATCATGCTATTGGGAACAAGACTCCTTATGAAATATGGTATGGACGCATTCCTTCGATGAAGCATCTCAGGGACTTTGGTTCCACCCAATATGCCTTAATTCCTAAGGAGAAAAGAAACAAACTTGGTGCAAGAAGTCGAAAGTGCATCTTCTTAGGCTACTCAAATGCCACCAAGGCATATGGTCTTTATGATGAGGTGAACAAGATGTTTATTCTTGAATCCACTAAGAATGACAAGATTGCTGAGCGATAGCTTGATCATCTAGATAGATTCACCCATGTAAAGACATATCATGAGTTTGATGATGAGATTCCACATCTTGAAGGGGGGATCCCTATCTTGGATAAATCTATAGAATCTCCTTTTTTGAAGTTCCATCACCCCCTCATGAAGAAGATCCAACCACTTCATCAAAACAAGGAGTTTAATGGGATGGTGTGATTGAGAGGATTGAAAGGATGAACCTTGATGGGAATGCAACACCATCACAATAAGTTCAACAACCTGGACCATCACAAAAAGGTCCAAAGTGGCTCATAAAGACACTTGAAAATGTTTTCCCCGATGAAGTTGGAAAGACAGGAACCAAAATTTTGACAAGACAATAATGTCATGTCATCGAGGGGTCAATAGTTACATGACGTAAACATACTTGTTGAAGCAAATTAACCTCAGATACAATATCATGATAAAAAATAAAATAATAATAAAATGTTTTAAACATGGAATGGAATGCCAGACACACCACACCTAATTGTCCATCATTAAAGTATCTAGATGAAATTGAATATATATATTTTTGGACCAAGCGAATACAATTATTTTCACTACCCAAAGTTGAAGAATGAGAATCACTTCTAATATACAATACCTATCACATCTACAACTATCTAGTGGAAATGCAATGTTCATATCCCCTCCCACATTTCCTTTCAATGAAGAGGGTCGTACGGGACGAGACGGACCCATCTTGTCTCCCCACGATGCTCTAAGCAGCCAAGCTTATGTCTCTTCCCCTTTCTTAATCTCACCATCGAAAGAGGGTGGTTTGGCTTTCTTGAACTCTTCAGGGTCATGATTTTTGGAATGCTTTCGTTTCTTCCTTTTCCTTGGATAAGGTGAGCTAGTTTTACTACTAGAAGATCCCTCTGAGTTTCTAGTTTCCTTCCCAGAGGATTATCCCGATGAGTGTCCCCTATCTCCAGGTTGGACCTTCCTCAAGGTACTCCTCCTAGTGTGGCCACTTATGGGACCATGTTTTCGTATCTCAGGTGGAATTTGGCTCCTCTTCGTCTTTCCTTGATCCACATGACTGGTTGTTGGTCCATGTTGCAGTTGTCTCTGCATGTTTGATAAGCTCTACAATAAGACTACATTAATTTATGTTTTCTTCTCTTGTTCTTTTATCAATCTCTCATTGTCGGCCTTTAAAATCTGTAATTCGGCCATGAGGCTCCTTACAATTTTAGCCAGATCCAGAGGGGTCTCTATCACCCTCCTCTCGTCAGATTCTTTGTCTCTATTGTGGGAGCCATCCCCCACTTCATGGCGCGTCACCATCCTTTATGCTTGTGGTTTCCCATGGTTCACTGACTGCTTGAGTGCTGATAAAACACTTTTTGTTAGCTAACAATCTATTAGTTCATGAACGACACATAGTTCATATTTCTTAAATACACACACATAGTAGAAAGCTTTCATTCTTTTCTGCAGTAAGGGTTTAACCAGTCTCTTTAGGAAGAAGGTAAGGTAGGGTGTCACCCTTAAAGTTATTTAAATATGGTTTTTACGCAACTCGTCCATGATCCCCAAGTAGGCCAAGTGATGTAACCATGCTATGATACCAATTTGTAACACTCCCAACTCCTAAATAGCCTTTCTAGAGGTGGGGCATCAAATTTTCGATTTTCCTGGTTCATTTTCGGTCCTTTACTTAAGCCAAGACCCTCTTAACCAGCTTCTTGAAACTTACATCTCTCACTAGGTGATCAAACCATCTAGCAGGGTTGTCCTCGTGACCTTGGGTTGAAAAATCGGGAGCTAGGAGCCTGTGTTAGCAAGGTCTCGGCACTTCAGAAGTTCTCGGACTTTGGGAGTTCCCAAAACTGTTGACAAATTCCTAGATCGCTAAACAACAGAGGAAATAAATGGTCCATGTCCTCTACTGAGATCCTACGGTTAAGGAGGGGGCTTCGACTATCTATGCGCATCATACCTTTTTCCAAATCCTTGAAGTCCCGAAATGTCTCCACGTGCCCCTATCCCTTCGACGTTCGGCGATCGATGATTCTCACCAAACATTCCTTATTCCACACTATGCCCAAACTCCCAAACTCTCGTTATGTTCGGCGATCGATGATTCTTTTCGAACATTCCTTATTCCACACTATGCCCAAACTCCCAAACTCTAGTTATGTTCAGTGATCAACGATTCGGGTTGGACGTTCCTATATTGTACCACTCACTAAATCTTCTGAACTTCAAAGTTGTCTAAACTCATGGGGTCTTGATTACATCACCAACCACGTTGGCCAGGCAGGCACGAACCAGGGCTGACACCTAGATGGGTCAGGGAGCGACACGTGCCCTCACCTAGGATGACATATTTCATGTTTAAAGGGCTCTATGGGGTAGGTGATGCGCATGGATCCAGGTGGCATGTGGCTCATCAAGTTTAAATCCATGTCACCATGGATGATGTCACTACACCTTGTTGCTCTGATCTGATCATCTCTCAACATCCCTCTATGGCTCTTGCTACTATAGGGGTTCGGGTAATATTGAATATCGTGAAGTTTTACATCCCAGGGCTTCGAGCTCCCGAATCTCTGAAACCATCGTGAGATAACTCTTTTCGGGCTTAGCATAGGGTTCCTAGACCCAAGTCACATGGACCTTCAAATGACTCTCGGACTATGATATTTACTCTTAGTCAGGTTTTTGGTTAAGGACTTGGGCCTGGAAATCTTGGTCACATGTCAATGAGTCTAAAAGAGGTATCCTCCTTTTATGGGTGAGTTCATATCGACACAATATCTCTAACTTGGTCATCTTACAATCTTATGTCCTAGGGAGCCTCCAGAGATCAGCTGGGCATACTGACTATCAGTCAGAAGAGTAAGATTACACATATATAAAGGCATACACATATCATAACCATTCCACACAGAATTCATTTATAAATAAACATTTGTATAAATCCAAGCATTCATCCATTATTCCAGTTCAATACATAAAATAGGGAAAATACTTATCAGAACCAGACAATGTGAAGCGACTGTTGAAAGGGGTGCTTGTTTCCACCCAACCATAGGCTCATTCACTCCTAACAAATTTATGACTAGCCACCCCCGAGCTAGACCACGATGCGCTATGATGAAATCCTTTCTTCCGGCTCAACGGTAGTAGGGACAGAGGTTACTCTCCTCCTCTCGCAGGATCTTAGCAACAATTTACGTGATACCAAGAAAGGAGGACCAACCCCGTTTATGAACTTGTATCATAACTCCGCTAGCCATCTCCCTGCGACCAGAACACTTATTTTCCAGTTCTTCCTTGAACCCGAGAGATTCACCTCTCATCTTTGCACTCTTCGCAAGTCTCCCTCTATCCACCACACCTTCCTTTCTTGCCTCTTTCGGAAAGGTTGTGTGTGGCTCAAATTCCCATCCCATAGTCAGGTCTGGAAGCCTTACAGATGGGTGCTCTGGCCCATCCCTTCATTAACTCTTGAGGAGGTCTTCCCACCTACCAACCTAACTGTAATTCATTTCTGGGTCAGAGGAACATTCTAGTCCTGAGCAATTAAATCCAGTAAGTATTGGTTTGGTGAAGGTTAACGCAACCATTTATGGCCCACTTCACCATCTCTTTTCATAGAATTTGTGGTCTTTCTTAGTACACCCCCCTTCCAGCAGTCATGAAACACTTATCTATATTTCTAGTAATTAACAAAATTTACATTCATTGACCTTTTATACAAAGGTCCATCAAATTAAACATTCACACATATTAAGTTTTCCATAGTCTCTTGGCCATTATAGTTATATTTACAAACTGGGGTAAACATGGTGTTACAACCTGAGGCTCTGACATATCAACCCCGAGAACTAGTTTAGCTTCACCTTTATTCTTGACACACTTTTTTTCTGTTGCCTTATGGAGGAATGTTGAGACAAGGAAGCTTTTTCTACTAGGATCGGGGGGAAAAAATGAGGGTCTCCACCTTCCAGAGAAAGATTTGGGCCCAAAAATCTTGTTACTCTAGATTTGGGAGTCGAATAAAAAATTACCGAGTCGAAAAAAGCTGTCGAAACCAACAGACCATGACTACCAAGATATATACTCAAAACCTATTGAGGAAGAGAAAAGAAACCTGACGAATCTCCAACAAAAATATCTGCTGCAGGAAATGAACCCAAGAAACCCATATTTGAGATCCCTACATCTCTAGAAAGTTCTGAAGCCTAACCCACCCCATATTCTGACCAAATAAATGAGAGCGGGGAAGTGAGTCCCAGTGAAGCAAAATGGATTTCTTTGAAAGGAAAACCCCCTCCTATGGGAGCCATGACCAGATCGAGCCATCCCAAGCCTATCTTTGAACCTGATACCCGTGGGTTCGACCGTCCGATATGGGTAGAATTGCAACAAAAATTATCCCTCTAAATGATACAAACCTGAATAAAATAAATCACAAACCACCTACCTCCCCCCCATCGTCGTTGCAGGAAAAAACTGCTCTGACCTAGGTGACGACCTACTGCCAACTGGTGACTTCCAAATGTTTTGTCCCTCCAATGGGTTAGGGGAAAAATCCACGATATCCCCAACCTCATCCATAGGCGTCCATGAGAGAGCAAGGTAGATGCCTCTTTTTCCACTGACTATCTAGCTATAGATCCCTTCAGAAAACACCAAGACCAACCACAGAAACGACTGTCGAGAGAAGAGGGGGCATGCTAGGGTTTCCACAATGCATTCCATGCTTAGATCATTAGTTTTTGTTATTATTATTATTATTATTATTATCAAAATCAAGATAATATATAACTCAAGAAAATATGACAAATCTATCAAATTTTGGAAGTCAAGTGAACACCTATGTTTTGACATTTTGGAGTATACCAGAGTTTATGAGGAAAATGTGTGCAGTTTATGAACCTTTTAGTAATTAGAAATGTACAAGCCTAGCAAGTGATCAATATTCAATGAATGGTCTCCAATAAAAACTTGGATTCATTGTTGCAACTATAAAAAGCACTTCTCTTCACACCATCCTCTAAGAGGTTTCATCTAAACCATTTTAGTGAATACCTTTTAACTACCATAAAAACTAAGAAAATTCATCAACATAGAAAATATGACATTTTTTCCAAATTCTCGAAGTCGTGTGGGCGCGCGTGCGCTCTCTCTCTCTCTCACACATAGTAGTTGACTAGAGCTTAGGGGAAAAATGTGTGTAGTTGATGAAGCCTCCAATGACAAACAAAGTTAAGGCCTTCTAAGTACTCAATGTTGATTGAATTGTCTTTGATAAAAAGTTGGATTCTATGATGCAACACTAAGAACCACTTCTCAACACACCATCCTATAAAACATGCCATAAAGATTGAGTTAATACATAGAAAAAACATACTTGACACATTTATTGACATTCGCAAGTCATATGACCACTATGTCTTGAGATTTGGCAGAAGACCGAAGTTTAGGAGGTGAAACATGTGGAGTTGATGAAGCCTCTAATTATAAGCAATGCAAAGGCCTAGTAAGGGCTCAAAGTCCATTGAACCATCTTTAATAGGAATTTAGATCATGTTGTATATATAAAGGCCACCAATATTCACACCATTCCATAAGAGGTTTCTTAGAATGCCTAAAGACGTGACTCAACTATACAAGATAATATCTATCATATATACATTTGCAAATTCCAATCTCTAGTGCATTGAGAAGTAATGTGGTTCCATTTATTTATGCAATTAGGTGACCAATATTTCCACAATAATGTATTCAAATTCTTTCATGAGCCATCTTGAGGAATTGACATCTACCATGGAGTTTTCTTAAACCTCTACAAACATAAGAAACTGCAACACTAAACAAAACAACACTTTGGAAACTACCATGCAAACGATATATGAAAAACAAGTGGTTGTATAGGAGGATCGCAATATAAGACAAGGTGTGAAAATAATGAACATTAATAATTATACATCTTTATGGAGGTTAATCCTACATTGGACCCAACTAAAAATTGATGTTTCCATATCAATGGAGTTGTTCTCTAGTAGTGAAGGAAATGACATATCGGGCTCCCCTCTAGGGGAAATTCTCTCAGAGGCATGAATACACATCTTAGGTTAAGTTGATGTAGGAGCATCTAAGTTCTAAGTGGAAGTGTGGAAATAATGCAAGAAAAAGTTAAACCATGCCATAAACATAGCGTGAATTCA
>ML783939.1:455866-472432 GCA_009831015.1 Picea engelmannii | reverse complement strand
TATATATATATATATAAGTTTATTGATAGGTTATATATATAAAAGAAATGACATTTTATCATGTTATTATAATTTTGTGAGGACATATGAAATTGACACTTTAATCATATAAATGGTGATGACAAGTATTTTAGGCATTTAAGAGATTTTGGATTGGGTTAAGTTGGATTGAGATTGATAAAAAGTTGTGATGTTAATTATATAAATGGCGATGATAAGTATTTTGGACATTTAAAGGATTTTAGATTGAGTTGAGGTGGATCAAAAAATTATGATAATAACATAAAGTGTTAAAAAGTAGATCTTAAAGTTTCACTCACTATTATTTCCTCTATTATTTTCTTTATGCCCGGATAATGAAGTTTCACCTCACTCTTATTAGTCCCTGTCGAAGGCACAGAGGGACTATAATGATCGATAATTCGTTGATTTCATATTAATATGTCATTTTACTATAAATTTCCGCATCATCTGTATTGTTCGTACTATAGAAGTAAAAACATTATATTTTATAAAAGAAAAAAAAAACTTACATGTCATCGTCTCATTGGAGAATATATTGGAGGTCTTATTGCCAGCTTCGATATTCCCAGTGTTGTAAATATGTAGATATCCAAAGTTTTGAGCTTAGACGCTCTTTTTAATTTTTATTACATTTTTACTGAAATGTTTACATACCGAAAGTTCTGAGCATGGACACTGTTTTTTAATGTTTTTTTATTATTAGTCCTTGCCAAAGGTGTAGAAGGACTATAGCGATTACATATTAATATGTCCTTTTATTATTAGTCCCTGCCGAAGGCGCAGAGGGACTATAGCGATCGATAATTCGTTGACTTCATATTAATATGTCCTTTGACTATAAATTTTCGCATCATTTGTATTGTTCGTACTATAGAAGTAAAACCATTATTTTTTATAAAAGAAAAAAAAAACTTATATGTCATCGTCTCATTGGAGAATATATTGGAGGTCTTATTGCCATCTTCATTGTTACCAATGTTGTAAATGTGTAGATATCCAAAGCTTTGAGCTTAGACACTCTTTTTTTAATTTTTATTACATTTTTATTGAAATATTTACATACCGAAAGTTCTTAGCATGGACGTTGTTTTTTAATGTTTTTTTATTAATAGTCTATGCCTAAGGCGTAGAGGGACTATAACGATCACATATTAATATGTCCTTTTATTATTATCATTATTCCTTTGTATTTGTATTGAAATGTTTGCATACTGAAGGTTTAGAGCATTGACACTTTTTTTGAGGTGCTTGAATAGGCCTGACAACTTAAATGTTTACATAGCGTGAGGTCCTAAAATAGGAATGAAAACTTAAATGTTTGCATACCGCGAGGTCCTTGAACAACCTGACAGCCTTAAATGCTTACCTAAATAGGCTTCTCAGAGTACATTTTTCCTTGAATTCTTCCATACAATGTTGCAGTGAATTTGGACAATATTGTTGTCAACCGCCAGTTGAATAGGCGTTGTATGTTTCATACTTCTTCTATGCTTGGAATGCAATTTGGTCATCGTTGAAGATACATATATTGTTTATTGGTTCGATGAGTGCTTCTTGTTCTTTGGTTCGTTGGTTGCTACTTGTTGTTGTTTGGTTCAACTTTGAAAGTTGGGGACTTGTGCCTGCGGTTGGACCTGTTGGTGCTTCTTGCTTGCTTTTGTTTACTTCAACTTTGCAGGGTTGGGGTCCTACATTCGCAGTTGGATCTATTTTTTTTTTACTTTGCGGGGTCCAGGTGCTGCACCCACAATTCAACCTGCGCTTCTGTCGTTCATCGTTTCAGAGTAAGTTTTGATGCCATAGTTTCATTTTCTATTCATTCTTTGTTGTTGAATATTTGCAGTTTGCAAGTAAGAATGTTTGATTATTTCTACTGGCATGCTCGTCATATGTTTTCGGTTCCTTCTGTGCTTGGGCTACAGTTTGGTAATCATTGGAGATACATATGTTGTTTACTGGTTCAGTGGTTGTTGCTTGTTCACTGGTTCGTTGGTTTGTTAGTTGCTGCTTGTTGTTGTTTGGATCAAGTTTGCGAGTTTTAGGTCCTGGGGATGTAGTTGGCCTTGTTCGTACTTGCTCGTTGGTTTTTTGCTTGCTGTTTTCTTTTGTTTACTTTGGCTTTGCAGGGTTAGGGTCCTGCACCGACAGTTGGAGCTGTTTTTTTTTTGCACTTTGCGGTGTTCAGGCCCTACACCTGCGAGTGGACCTGCGGTTCTGTTGTTTGTCGTGTCTGGTAAAGTCAAGATCTGCCGCATGTCCCATGCCCACCTATCCAACTCTTAAATTTTTCTCCAATTCTTTTTCCTAGTTCTGGACCATACCTACATGTCTTTTTAAAATGTTCTTGTAGAAGAAAAGGATACTAAGATGGTTCTACCAAGAGTGGTGTTCAGTGGATTGCAAATTGCAGTATTCAGTTTCTCTGTTGTTTGGCATGCAACATTGCTAGCATATTGAATGTGTTCTCAAATGCATCACACCATTTACATTTGGATGAAACCATTATCATTCTAGGATACTTCAGTGTTAAAATCATACAAAATAGTGGCATAACAAATGATTGGACAACTACATGTGCAGTTACAATGTCCGCTGTTTTTTTGTTAAGATAAAACATGTGAAAGATGCACTTATTAACCATATATGGTGAAATGTGCCCATATCACAATACAACCTCTTTATCCTGTACACAGACTGGTGTGACCACGATACAATTTTTCTTGTACTTGAAACATGAGATGTACGCCAATGATACTGCAAAATTATATTTCCATGTCTCAAAGCATATATAGATACTTTGCCGTA
This sequence comes from Picea engelmannii, assembly GCA_009831015.1. Classification (NCBI taxonomy): domain Eukaryota; kingdom Viridiplantae; phylum Streptophyta; class Pinopsida; order Pinales; family Pinaceae; genus Picea; species Picea engelmannii. The sequence continues at coordinate 469,603 of ML783939.1, read as the reverse complement.
GAAAACCAAAATCATTTAGCTATGGACATGCAATTTCTTAATATTTTGTGGCTTGTAATATATTTTCGGCATGAAAAACTTTATATAATTACAACCATGGATGGATAAAAGAAAAGGTTCATGTTTCTAACTATCTTTTATTCTATTATTTGATTCTCATTTAGTGTATGTACATATTACTTGTTCTCCTTTGCATACCAGCTTCCATTCATGTTCATTGTATTTTGTGTGTTCCCACATTCAAACAAACAAAATAGCTGGAGAAAACGAAGGAGTCTTTATCGCAGCAGTGGAAGATGAGATACAAAGGTACATGCTTGAACTGCTATTTCATATTCCATTGTTTTGTATTTCATTTATTATCTGTATATGTGTTCACCTAATTTATTGTATGTAGATATTGCATGCATTCCTACATAATAACTTATCTTCATGTCCTTTGTATTTTCTGTGTTCTGTTGATGGGGCCTAAATCCCATGACTCAACAACAGGAACCAAACCTACCACTGAGGCCCAATTAGACTATACAACGTTTGGAGTGGAATCGTTCTCCAGATCTTACGATGTGGCCAAATTATCGATGAGCTTTTGTGTTTTTGGGTGAAGGCTTTTCCTTCACTTGGGATAGTTCTTCTCAGTATTCTCTCTTAGATGGGGGCTGGTATGAGATATGCAAGCTAGTATAAACCAACTTGAAAAAGACAGGACAAAAGTTTTAACTATTGGGAAGGGGTCGAGCTTGTGATAACCAGCTGCTCGAGCATGCAAACAACGATCTTATGCTAGAGGGCCTAGTACTAATACTCTAACCGAACGAGCATCCGATTATTGTTTGATAAAACTACTTAACATAAAGAAAACATATATGTAATTAAGATCATGGCAAGCAAAATAATTCATCTACCAAGAAGCTCATCACATAGCTGAGGTAAACTACTTAGCATAAAGAAAAAGAAACACATATGTAATCAAGATCACGGTAAGCAAAATAATTCATCTACCAGGACATTCATCACATAGAAGCACAACGATTTAATTTCATTATTTAAAGCAAATAACATCAAAACATTGCACCAGATAACTTGACAATAGAATTAATTGCTCTTACTCATTCACTGCAACATTCATGGTATAGGAAAGGAAGTAATTCTTCTCCAACTCCAATCACATACATCTGATGAAAAATAGCTCGTCTTTGGTCCAAAAGGGCTTCTTAATTCATAACAGTCTCAAAATAATGATCAACACCCCAAAGAAAAAGCATTCTTACAACAACCATCGACCTTTTGACCATCGGTCGATGTCCCTATTTATAATATAAAGTCTTAACAGTAATTAACGGTAAAATACAATTTGAGCTAATAAAAAATTGCCACGTGGCGTTATCATCTAACAGTCTTTCAACAGTCCACCCAAGTTGTTTCTTGAAAAGGGTGGGCTCTTTCATAATCAGACCATTTGATAAATAGTTCTTCACAGGTGTTGGCCCATGGAAATCTGTGTTGCTCCATTGGATCCGCATATATTCCCTTGATGTCTGCTGCGTGCACCCGACACTTTGCGAGGATTAAGTTCAATTTCTGAAGCATGGTTATGACTTTGATTGGATGTCCTGCGAACTACTGTACTTGCTCTGGCTTTGCGTCAGTGACCCTTGCACATTCTTCGACCCATAATGCATCTTGTTCAACGCATAGCTTGATTACTTCATTTATGTTGATCAACATATCGGGGATGCCGATATCGGGGAGCCCGACATACTTCACCGCTTTGGTGATTCAGTTTCGGTGTTTCTTTCAGTTCTTCGGTGGGGTCACAGGATAGACTCTAGTCGGTAATTGGGAAGGTTCTTCCTGCAGTTAAAACATAAGTAGTTTAGCGATTAAGCAACCTATGATAAGACATAAACAAACAAAAAGATGAACACGTACCTGTGTTGCTTGCTAGTCTCAGTCATTTTTAATACTTACGCGATCCCAAACGCTTCCTTTGAGTGACCTGTGAAGCCGCCGATCCTCTTTGGTTTAAATGAATACATCAACATGCCATAGTGTGGCTAATCAAATACAATAGTCTTGAATGCATAAATTATCATAGTAGTTACTTGACCTTTGGGGTTGAAAAAAAGGGCATCGAGGACGAGTTAAGCGCGTGTGTGCTTCCAAGAGGTCGGATATCATACAGAGAAAGTCGTTAAATGCATCCAGAAACCGTACCACCAAGTGTTTCAAGCATCATTAATCAATAATAGAGGTTCGAAAATTCAAAAGGATCGAAAGGATCGTACCACACGTTTTCCTGCAACCCCAATCGATGGTGCTTTCATGTTCTGGATCGCATCCATCGATCAGCTGTGGCATGACAATTTTTCCAAACATCATGTCATGAGGCGCGGATATTATGTTGGCACGCTTAGTGTCGCTCCTTGATTTATCTATAAATTCTAGGAGCTTTGTGAGAAATTCTACGTATATGTCGAGCTCGTATTCCCTGGAATTCTGGTTTGGTAAGTTTGTCTTGGCAACGTCCTGTTCATAAAATATTTATCATCCATGGATGCCTTGAGTTCCTTACGCTTTTTTCAATTATGGGATCCCCTTCAAACATGGCATGAGGTCTGCGAGGCAGCCGAAGTGCCAAGTCTAAGCCCCAGCATGCCTAGGACTCTTTCTTGTTGGCTTCTTGTGTACTTGAGACTCCAACGAGAGGTACATGTATCTTCCCGGAGATAGTGTCAACGTCCATGGAGGAGCTAGGGATGGTCGCAGATACGTCCGAAAGAGCCATGTTGGAGACTATGCCTTCTTCGGGCCCGAAACTGCGGAGAAGAGGAAGGCCTAGGAAGAAAGCTCGAGAAGGAGAGGAGGACTGCCCCAAGGTCGAATTGAGTGCACATCCAACCCTTGAGGAGTCTGTGATACTTACCAACTGTTCGGAGTTGGTCGGGACCGATGAAAAAGGAGGCAGGAGAAGAGAGGGGAGGGTAGAAGCGCTAGGTACTTCTGTCGAAAATTCTACTCAACAATTAGAGCAGGCTCAAATTGCAATAGCCGAGCTCTACCAAGAGAATAGAGAACTGCAACATCAGTTGGTGGAAAAAAACCAGGGGATACCACTATCGCAAGGTCGCGCAGGAAGCACCCTTTGGCTGCAGAGACGACTTTGGGAAGCACAAGACATGATTGTGCAGTTGCACGAGGTGCAACAGATGGCAGCGACAGCGGAACATAAGACATCACAAAGTGTGAAAGACAATATGAGAGAGGACCAGCGCACAATAGACAAATAGTTGGTGGGTTCTCGCTCCATGTTCTTGGAAGTGTTTCTTAACATCTCCTTGTCTTTCTTCTTTTGTAAAATTTTGTAATCTTACGGCGACCGGGCCGGCTAGCCGAGTCGTCAGGGTTGTCTATTCGTATGTAAACCAGGCCTGGCAGAAGTTTTGATTGTGTATATAAAAAGAAAAGAAGGTGTTTGAATGTATCATGCTTCTTTCAGATGTGAATCAAGTGTGTATTCTTATTTAAGTCTTTTACGTAAGTTATTAGATTTTTGGGGATGATTGTTATTTCGTCATGATTCTGTTAATTCTTTTCTTTGTAAAATCTTTGATATCAATGAATACTTCCATGAAATTATCGACTTTGGTTATTGAAAAATTTAATCATGTAAAGACATTCGGCTAATGGATAAGAATCATACTTGGATTCTCACTTGCACCGAAAGTACTTGAGAAAAGAATAGAGGCCACAACTGCCGATACCGGTGGATAGGAGTAATTATCATGTCAGGGAAACAATTAGTTCACCCTCGCCGATACCGAACTTGTTTTGGGAGTTCAACGGTCGGCAGTGTCACTTTATCTATGCACGACTCTTATAATCGCATTTTTCTGTCGAACTTGAAAAGGTTGGATTTCGGCGAAATCCTTTCCGAGGTTGTTCGTAAGAAAGAAAAACTACTATCGTCCGACGCCAACGAAGGTTGGTACTAGACTACTTTGACTTCTCAAAATGATTTTCGCTACCTTAAGCTTTCGCCGATGCTGAACTTCTCTAGGGAGTCGGGAAAATTCTGGGTCGTTGATTTCTTGAGTAGTCGTTGTGTCTCTTAAGATGGTTATTTGTTGTATGTTTAAGAGAAACTTAAGAAATGAAACATATAAGATAAGCTTATTATCAGTCTTAGACCAATGCGAGAACAATCAAAGGTGGAAAACAAGGTGGTACCCAAAAGGAAATGGTCACAAAACTTTTAAGGTGTGTTGAGCACTCAACAAATGGTGATTCACTGGGCGAACCCAGAATCTCCGTTCCATGCAGCAGATATCTCCGGTGCTCCTTCCAACCGTATTAACCTATATATATACATATATACATTATTATTATTATTATTATATATATATTTTATATTATTATTGGAAGTAATTTTTTAGGGCTTGGTCGTTTACTGGGAGAGTATCGGGTTCCCCCCTCAGATTTTTCAACCAGTAAGTACCTACCCCAATCTTCTCCACCACCTGGAAAGGTCCAAGCCATAGGTTATGAAACTTGGAATGTTTCCCTTTGGGTTCACTTGCCCTGTCCCACTTCAAGACTAAATCTCCTACTTCAAAGTTCTTTTCCTTAGCTTTATGCTTATTGAACCATCTTTTCACTATCTGTTGATGAGCCAAAATTTTTGACTTAGCCTTTTCTCTCTCTTCTTCCAGCATAAGTAGGGTGTTGATTCTTTGTTGCATGGTCAAGGATGGTTCTTCGTTAGAATCTTGGGCCAAGTGGAGAGATGGAAAATAAAGCCCGTTTGGGAGGATGGCTTCCTGTCCATAGACCAGAAAGTACGGGGAATTCCCTATAGATTCTTTGGGTGTGACCCTATCAGCCCATAGGGAATTATGGACTTGGTTATGCCAATTTCTATGGTTATCCTCAACCGTCTTCTTTAGTATCCTTACCAGATTCTTATTGGTTGATTCCGCCACACCATTTCCCTGCGGGTAATAATTTGCAGAGTACTTGATTATGATTCCTCTGTCCAAAGCGAACTCTGCCAATAGGGTAGAGGAGAAGTAGGCTGCATTATCAAAGACCAGAATAGAAGGAACGCCAAACCTTGTAATTAGCTATTGTTCTATAAATTGGATGACAATTTTCTCATTTACATGGGTCAGAGGAATGGCTTCTGCCCACTTTGTGAAATAGTCGGTGGCAGTAAGAATATACTTGTGCAATTTCGAAGAATTGGGAGTAATTTCTCCTATGATATCCAACCCCCACTGCTCAAAAGGTCTAGAGACGGTTACATGCTGAAGTGGGATTGCTTCCCTTCTCTCCTTGCTAGCACTTATTTGACAAGTCTTACAATTCCTAGCGTAAGAATGAGTGTCTTTGAACAAAGTGGGCCAATAATTGCCAGTTCTCAGAACCTTATGAGCGGTGGTGTTTCCTGCAAAATGTCCCCCAGTGGGGACATCATGGAGTTCTTTCAACACTTTATTGATGTCTTCGCATTTGAGACACCTCAGTAATACCCCATCATAGTTGATCTAGAAGAGTACTGAATTTATGAGGCGATATTGTGCGGATTTTAATCGGAGGGCTCTCCTTTCTTTGGGGTTGAGGTTTTTGGGACAAGTCCCATGATGTAATAGATGAGACAAATCCTTGTACCAGGAGTCCAGTCCCGGGGAAATGTATGTTGCTTCACCACACCACAGTGATATTTCGTTATCCAACCCCGGATCTTGGTTTGCTTGATCTTGAGCTTCGACTGCGAGCTTGCACAAACCTTGTCCTTTTACTAACTTGGCGAGTTTTATATCTAGATCAAATTCCTGGACTACCGCCATCTAGTTCTCTCTTATTTCTCCCATTTCTTACTGGGTAAACAAGGATCAGACTGTGGGGTGTGGCACAATCACCTTGGTGTGATTCTTGAGGATGTACGAACTAAAATGTTTTACTGCTTTATAGACCGCGTAGGCCTTCTTGTCTATGGCATGGTAATTGAGCTCAACTCCTTGAAGGTTGGTGCTCATAAATGACACCGAGGATTTGTTGTTGTCGTCGTCCTTCTGATTCAAAACCGCAACTAGCGATTGGTCAGAGGCGAAAGTATAAAGGTTGAAGTCTCTATTGAAATCAGGACTTCGCAATACCGGGGCCCGTGATATGGAAGCTTTGATATTGTTGAAAGAATCTTTTTGTTCATCATCCCACTTAAACTCGAAATCTTTGCAAATCATTTTTTGTAAGGGTTTGATGATTTCGGTGAAGTCGGGGGTGAATTTCCTTACGGAATTAATTTTCCCAAAAAAAGACTGCATAGCTTTCTTGTTATGGGGTAGCGGGAGTTGAGCTATGCCTTTAATCCTTTCAGGGTCTATGCGAATTCCTGCTTGAGATATAATATGACCTAACAACTTACCTTCTTCAACACTGAAGATAGTCTTCTTAGGATTGAGTGATATTCTGTATTTTCAGCATCTTTCAAAAATCGGAGTTAAGTGTTGGATGTGTTATTCTCTATTCTTCGAATACACCATTACATCATGTAAATATACTACCACACACTTACTTATAAGTCCCTGAAATGCCACGTCCATTTCCCTTTGAAAGGTCGCTCCTGTGTTAATCAAGCTGAAAGGCATGCGTTTATAAGAGAAGGTTCCCCATTTGGTTCGGAAGGTAGTTTTTAATCGGTCTTCCTCTGAAACCAACACTTGGTTGTATCCTGAGAAACCGTCTAGAAGGGAGAAAATTTCCGAGCCCGGCACGGTCTGTAAGAGTTGATCCATCGGCGAGATGGGATAATTGTCCTTTTCTGAAGCTCTATTAAGATTTCAAAAGTCTACGTAGAATCGGATTTCTCTTGACTTTTTCCTAACTGCAACAAGGTTCGCTACCCAGGCAGAATGTCTAACTTGGAAAATTATCTTCACATCTAAACACTGCCTTAACTCTTGATATATGAGGGGTTCCAAGGATGGGTGGTACCTCCGGAGCTTCTGTTGAAAAGGTTTGATTTCGAGTTTCAATGGGATGGTGTGTTGAATGATGCGGGTATCATACGTTTTCAAATCTTTATAGGACCAAGAAAACACATCCTGGTATTGTCTGAATAATTTGAGGTAGGCTTTCCTCTCCTCTTTAGATATTGTTTTGCCAATATTCACATACTTTGGGTTTTCTGGGGTTCCAATATTTTCAGTTTTGTGGAGGGGACAAGAGTTACGAGTCTTTGCATTTTTAGGTCCTTTGAATCGTTCCTTTAGATTAAACAAATTCTCTAGATTCACTATCCCTTTTGGAATTGTGTGAGCCTTTGGTTTATCTGTGTGTTGACTCTCCTAAGGACTGGTTTCTGTTAGTTGTTCTTGGAACTCTTCATCTTCTATAGTGAGGTCTCTGAAGTTGTCTTGATTATTCAAGAAGCTTATGATCTGTTCATCCCCCTCAAAGACTTTCCAATTAGAAATATTATTAGGTACCGATGGCTTGTAGAGTAGTTCTACAGTGAATCGGGAGGCTTCATAATCTTTTAAAGGCGAGAGTCTTGAAGCCGCGGTGGCTAAGGAGTCAGCAAGGATATTCTTCTCTATGGGGATCTTGGTGATATTCGAAGCTTCAAAGCGTTCTATCAGCCTCTGCACCTCCTGCTGGTAGTTCTTATGATGAGGGGAGTTGCATTGTATAGTGTTTCTAACTTGTCTAATGATGATTTCCGAGTCTCCGAACACGTTTAATTCCTTGGCATTAAGATCTATGGCTTTCTTTAACCCTTGTACCAGGGCTTCATACTCGGTAGTGTTGTTGGTACACTGGAATTCTAGTCTACAAGAAAAGAAATGGCGTTTACCATTTTGATCGATGAGGATGCGCCCTGCTCCCGAACCCTCTTGTGAGTTGGATCCATCAAAATAAAGGGTCCAAATTCACGAGTGACAATTTCTATCCCAATCAATGTTCTGCTCTTCGATCTTTTCTTCTAGAAGACCTAACACTTGGTTTTGACGAAAGAGAGAGTCTTCCATTGGCATCGAGAATTCTTCTTGAAAGGTCATTTTAGAGTTTTGAGTAAGAGAAACATCGGACAGGAGAGGAGAAAAATTGCCAAAGTGAGAATCACAAGAATAATTCCCTAGTATGGGAAAATCGGTAGAGGCTGGTTCGTTCGGGGTTTCCAAGTCAGTGACCATATGTTTCAGGTATCTTTCCCTATCGATTCTGATCATGTTCTTGTATCCCTTCAGCGGTAGCTAAAGGTGTTCCCAGTATGTTCTAAAGTATCCGTTTAGTTTTTCGGACCAATATCGGCTTAATAATAGCCCATATGCCTCAAGGATATCCACCACAATGATGTCAATCACCTACACGAAATTAGGATGAGTGGCTATCCTGATCATCACCTCTTTGAGTTCCCCCATGACCTTGACTTGGGTCCTGTCTAGTTGTATGACATGCTTATCACTTTTTAGAGGGGCAACACCTAATTTGTTACAAACGGCCAAGGGCATGACATTCGAAGATGCCCCAGAGTCTACCAGACAATTGTGAAGATTCCTGTTGAAGACTTCGAACGTTAAAAGGAAAGGTGGTACAAAAGGCCTCTCCTTCCTGCCTTCTAAGTAGGTGTTTATCATTTGTTTTCTTGCCAAATATGTAGGGGAAGATTCTTCTCCTGACCATCGTTGGTGGTCGGGTTTTTTACCGAACTTAGAGCTTGCAACAGAAGGTCTTTCTTCTGAGGGATTCTACATATGTCCATAACCGATACATTATCTTTTAGCTTCTTCAAATCTTCTACTACATTGTAATCTAATTTAGGAGAATCATGAGTATGGATACTTATAGGTTTGTTACCGAGAGCAAAAGGTATTCTCGGGCGATCGGGAGTTAATTTACTTTGTGAGGCACGGGTGGCATCGATATCTTTTGGGCCAAGTTGACCCTTACTACATGTCTGTATTGATGATATCTTTGCGGGTGGTCCCTGAGATTTAAACAGATCATCCGAAGATGCGATCACGTCGGGATCCCATATCAGCATGGCCATGACTTGTGGTGGGTCAACCTCTTCCTGATCGACAATATTAAAGGCCGAAGTGCTCGATGGTTCGGTCAGAGAGACTTCATCTAGAAAACGATTGGCCATTAAATTCATGGCGTGGACCCACTTAGGGAATTCCCATTCTGTGTGTTTCTCTTGGTGGTAAGTACAAAAAGAATAAGACGTGACATTCCCTAGATCAATGTTTAGGGTGGTTGGGGGAGGTTCAATTGCTTTGAACGACTGGTTTCTTTTAAAGAAAGGTTTATAGGGTCTTTGACTTTGGTTTCCCTCACCCGCATTTCTTTTCATATATATAATCTCATTTTATAGTTTCTTGACCATGCCTTGCAGGTCTTCTATATCCCAATTACCTTTGTCGGGAGTTGTTTCAGCCGGCTTCCCCGACGGTCTAGTCAAGAAGAGTCCTCTCCTAGGAGGGGGGGGGGTGGCTTTCTTTTCTCGCTAGAGAGGACTGGCCTTCTTTACATCCTTTCATCTGGAACTCTATTGTCTTGGCCTCTTCGAAGTTCTCCGCGAGGCTTTTCTTAGAGGCTCTCTTAACGAACATTGAAATAGAGGTCGGAAGCACGTTGGCATAGACCTCGATTTGCAACTCTTGAGTAGGTTTCACCGCGGGCTGAAATTTGTTTAGGATAGTTGTCAATGTTTGATTGAAATCTTTGACCCTTTCTTTTGGGGTCATGGTGGCTGTGAATAATTCAGCCATAAGGGCACCCGTGGTAGTTTCTTCGGCGAATTTTTCTAGGAAATCCTTTTGGAACTTAGTCCAGCTGGTTATGGGTCCTACTGGAAAATTAAAATACCATGTGGAAGTCGAGTTCTCAAACATGTAGGGGAAAAGTATGCATACTACGTATTCATGTTGAACGTTCATAAGCCTGATCGTGAGTATGAATTTCTTGATATGATCTTCGGGCAATCCTGAGGTTTCAGGATCATACTTGGGGAGCAACTTTTCCGGGTGCCGAGGGAGATTGTGTACTCATCCCGGGATGGCCACAGCGTCCCCGGTCAACCAAGGTTGGTTGTCTTGATGTGGAACTTATCTCTCCTCCTCACAACCATTGTTCCCTTCTATATATTCAGAGTTGGAGTCAGACTCTTCCTCTTTCGAAAGGTCGTTAGGTTCAGAGATGTCACCGACTGGCGTCTCGGGTATGAGGTCAAGAGGTTCTTGGATTTCAGTGATCGCGAAATCTATTAAGTCTTCGACGGAATGTATGAAAACTTCGTCGAGAATGCTGACTACTATTTTTCTTTGTTTTTTTCTTCGAGCGAGGATGGGGGTGAAGGGAAACGCGTCGATTTGCTGGGCGTAGGATCTGGTAATCCTTCTAAACTGATTCACTTCCTCGTGAGGGAGGGTGTAAGGTATATCAGGGTGAAGATATCCTTCCTTGGAGTGGGGTGAGTTATCTACTTCGGGAGTACTCGGTAAAGGTGGGCTATCTGTTGGATGACTAGCCATGCATGTGGTCCGTTACGAATCTATAGGTTGTTCGAAATGTTAGGAAACTTGCATATCCATCCATTCATTCTCATGCCCTCCTTCTAGCGCTAATTCTATTGATGGGGCCTAAATCCCCTGACTCAACAACAAGGAACCAAACCCGCCACCAAGGCCCAATTAGGCTCTGCAGTGTTTGGAGTGGAATGGTTCTCCATATCTTACGATCTGGTCAAATTATCGATGAGGTTTTGTGTTTTCAGGTGAAGGCTCTTCCTTCACTTGGGATAGTTCTTCTCTATATTCTCTCTTAGATGGGGGCTGGTACGAGATATGCAAGCCAGTATAAACCAACTTGACAAAGACATGACAAAAGTTTTAACTATTGGGAAGGGGTCGAGCTTGGGATAACCCGCTGCTCGAGCATGCAGACATCGATCTTATGCCAGAGGTCCTAGTACTAATACTCTAACCGAGCGAGCATCTGACTACTGTATGAGAAAACTACTTAACAAAAAGAAAACGTATATGTAATCAAGATCATGGCAAGAAAAATAATTCATCTACCAAGAAGCTCATCACATAGCTGAGGTAAACTACTTAGCATAAAGAAAAAGAAACTCATATGTAATCAAGATCACGGTAAGCAAAATAATTCATCTACCAGGACATTCATCACATAGAAGCACAACGATTTTGTTTCATCATTTAAAGCAAATAACATCAAAACATTGCACCAGATAAATTGACAATAGAATTAACTTGACATAAGTAGTTTAGCGATTAAGCAACCTATGATAAGACATAAACAAGCAAAAAGATGAGAACGTACCTGCGTAGCTTGCTAGTCTCAGTCATTTTTAATACTTACGCGATCCCAAGAGCTTCCTTTGAATGACCTGTGAAGCTGCCGCTCCTCTTTGGTTGAAATGAATACATCAACATGCCATAGTGTGGCTAATCAAATATGATAGTCATGAATGCATAAATTATCATAGTAGTTACTTGACCTTTGGGGTCGAAAAAAAGGGCATCGAGGATGAGTTAAGCACATGTGTGCTTCTAGGAGGTCGGATATCATATAGAGAAAGTCATTAAATGCCTCCAAAAACCGTACCACCAAGCATGCCAAGCATCATTCATAAATAACGAAGGTTCAAAAATTCAAAAGGATCGAAAGGATCGTACCGCACGTTTTCTTGCAACCCCGATCGATGACGCTTTCATGTTCTGGATTGCATCCTTCGATCAATTGTGGCGTGCCGATTTTTCCAAACATCATGTTGCGAGGTGTGGATATTATGTTGGCATGCTTAGTGCCACTCCTTGATTTCTCTATAAATTCTAGGAGCTTTGTGAGAAATTCTACGTATATGTCGAGCTCGTATTCCCTGGAATTCTGGTTTGGTAAGTTCATCTTGGAGATGTCCTGTTCAGAAATTATTTATCATCCGTGGACGCCTTGAGTTCCTTATGCTTTTTGCAATTATGGGATCCCCTTCAAACATAGGATGACGTCTGCGAGACAAGTAGAGTGACAGGTCTCAGCCCCAGCGTGCCTGGGACTCTTTCTTGTTGGCTTCTTGTGTACTTGAGACTCCAACGAGAGGTACATGTATCTACCTGGAGGCAGTGTCAGCATCCACGAATGAGCTAGGGATGGTTGTAGATACGTCCAAAAGAGTCATGTTGGAGACTGTTACTTCTTCGGGCCCAAAACCACGGAGAAGAGGAAGGCCTAGGAAGAAAGCTCGAGAAGGAGAGGAGGACTATCCCAAGGCCAAACTGAGTGCACGTCCAACCCTTGAGGAGTCTATGATACTTACCAACCATTCGGAGTTGGTCGAGACTGATGACAAAGGAGGCAGGAGAAGAGAGGGGAGGGCAGAAGCGCTGGGTACTTTCGTCGAAAATTCTGCTCAGCAATTAGAGCAGGCTCAACTTGCAATAGCCGAGCTCTACCAAGAGAATAGAGAACTGCAACGTTAGTTGGTGGAAAAAAACCAGGGGATACCGTTGTCACAAGGTTACATAGGAAGCATTGTTTGTCTGCAGAGATGACTTCGGGAAGCACAATACATGATTGTGCAGTTGCGCGAGGCGTAATGGATGGCATCGACAGTGGAACATAAGACATCACAAAGTGTGAAAGACAATCTGAGAGAGGACCAACGCACAAGAGACAAATAGTTGGCGGGTTCTCACTCTGTGTTCTTGGAAGTGTTGCTTAACATCTCCTTGTCTTTCTTCTTTTGTAAAATTTTGTAATCTTATGGCGATCGGGCTGGCTAGCCGAGTTGTCGAGGTTGTCTATTCGTATGTAAACGAGGCCTGGCGGAAGTTTTGATTGTGTATATAAAAAGAAAAGAAGGTGTTTGAATGTATCATGCTTCTTTCGGATGTGAATCAAGTGTGTATTCTTATTCAAGTCTTTTACGCAAGTTATTAGATTTTTGGGGATCATTGCTATTTCATCATGAGTCTGTTAACGATTTTCTTTGTAAAATATTTGATATCAATTAATACTTCCGTGGAATTATCGAATTTGGTTATTGACAAATTTAATCATGGAAAGACATTCGACTAATGGATAAGAATCATACTCGGATTCTCACTTGCACCGAAAGTACTTGAGAAAATACTAGAGGCCACAGCTGCCGATACCAGGCGACATAAGTAATTATCATTTCAGGGAAACAATTAGTTCACCCTCGCTGATACTGAACTTGTTTCAGGATTTCAGGGGTCGGAAATGTCACTTTATCTATGCACGATGCTTATAATCGCACTTTTCTGCCGAACCTGAAAAGGTCATCTTTTGGCGAAATCCTTTTTGAGGCTATTCGTAAGAAAGAAACACTACCATTGTCCAAAGCCGACAAAGGTCTGTACTCAGCTACTTTGACTTCTCAAAACAATTTTTTCCACCTTAAGCTTTCATCGATGTTGAACTTCTCTAGGGAGTCAGGAAAATTCCGGGTCGTTGATTCCTTGAGTAGTCGTTGTGTCTCTTAAGATGGTTCTTTGTTGTATGTTCAAGAGAAACTTAAGACATGAAACATATAAGATAAGTGGATTATCAGTCTTATACCAAGGCAAGAACAATCAAAGGTGGAAAACAAGGTGGCACCCAAAAGGAAATGGTCACAAAACTTTTAGGATGTGTTGAGCACTCAACAAATGGTGATTCATTGGGTGAACCGAGAATCTTTGTTCC
>ML783939.1:430408-445331 GCA_009831015.1 Picea engelmannii | reverse complement strand
AAGCTACATGGTAGCCCAAAGATTATTGTAAGTGACAGAGATCCCATCTTCACTGGACATTTTTGGACATAATTATTTTCTTGTTTGGGTACTCAATTGGATCATAGCTCATCCTATCATCCTCAATCTGATGGACAAACCGATATAGTGAACAAATGTCTGGAAGGCTACCTTCGTTGCTTTGTCTCTGATAAACAAACGCAATGGTTCAAATAGGTACCCTTTGTAGAATGGTGGTATAACAATTCCTTTCATATTGCCACAAAAATGACACCGTTTATGGAACTCTATGGATACCACCCTCCTTCCATCACTTCTTCTCTAAAAGAAAAATCTAAGGTTCAAACAGTGGAATATCACATCGAGCATCAACAACAAGTTCTCCAAATCTTAAAGGATAACCTGACCATGGAACATAATCGCATGAAACAAAAAGCAGATCAACATCGTAGTGAAAGAAGTTTTGAAGTAGGGGATTGGTTGTTTTTAAGACTACAACCATACAAACATATGTCCCTCAAGCAAGCCAAGAAGGATAATAAATTATCACCAAAGTACTATGGCCCTTATAAGGTGTTGCAAAATATTGGTACTATGACATACAAATTGAAGTTTCCTGCATCTTCACAAGTACACCCGGTTTTCCATGTTTCATGCTTAAAGAAGGTTATAGGTGACAAGATCCCAGTTCAAACTATATTTTCAGAACTTGACGAGGAAGGAAAATCATATTGGAGCATGAAGCCATCACTGACACAAGAATTTGCCAGCTGAGGAATAGATCCATTTCAGAGTATCTCATTAAATGGAGGAAACTACCGGCTGAAGATTCCACTTGGGAAGATGAGTCTTTTATACAGAATCATCCAGAGTTACTCAAGTGTTGCGGACAACAATTGTCTCAAGGGGAGGAGAATCTTAAACCCTAATATTGGCTCATTACCCCTTAATTGGGGCATATTACATTAGTAATGCTATTTTATTTATGTCAGCTTTATTCCATTAGTTGTAATTATACCTCCTAGTCTTCTATATATACCAAGGAGACATTTTCATTTGGAATCATCTTGTACTTGAACATTTATGTGGGGTAAAAGGAGGTTGCACCCTCGAAGAGGCTTATTATCTGAAATTATCTCTTTTTCAAGGCGTTGAGTACTTATTCTGAGGTTTTTCTATGCTATATTGATATTTGGTTCTTAACACGTATTCCCTAGAATTTTGGTTTGGTAAGTTCATCTTGGTGACATCCTGTTCAGAAATTCTTTATCATCCATGGATGCCTTGAGTTCCTTATGCTTTTTGAAATTATGGGATCCCCTTCAAACACGGGACGAGGTCTGCGAGGCAGCCGGAGTGCCAGGTCTCAGCCCCAATGTTCCTGGGACTCTTTCTTGTTGGCTTCTTGTGTACTTGAGACTCCAACAAGAGGTACAGGTATCTGCCCGATGGTAGTGTCAGTGTCCATGGAGGAGCTAGGGATGGTCACAGATACGTTCGAAAGATCCATGCTAGAGACTGTGCCTTCTTCGGGCCTGAAACTGTAGAGAAGAGGAAGGCCTAGGAAGAAAGCTTGGGAAGGAGAGGAGGAATGCCCCAAGGCCGAACTGAGTGCACGTCCAACCCTTGAGGAGTCTGTGATACTTACCAACCATTCGGAGTTGGTCGGGATCGCTGACAAAGGAGGCAGGAGAAGAGAGGGGAGGGCAGAAGCACTGGGTACTTGCGTCGAAAATTTTGATCAACAATTATAGCAGGCTCAACTTGTAATAGCCGATCTCTACCAAGAGAATAGAGAACTGCGACGTCAGTTGGCAACAAAAAACCAAGGGATACCGTTGTCACAAGGTTGCGCTGGAAGCACCATTTGGCTATAAAGACAACTTCGGGAAGCGCAAGACATGATTTTTCAGTTGCGTGAGGCGCAATGGATGCTAGCGATGACGGAACATAAGACATCATAAAGTGTGAAAGACAATATGAGAGAGGACCAACGCACATCAGACAAATAGCTAGCGGGTTCTTGCTCCATGTTCTTGGAAGTGTTTCTTAACATATCCTTGTCTTTCTTCTTTTTTAAAATTTTGTAATATTACAACGATTGGGCCGGCTAGCCAAGTCATCGGGGTTGTCTATTCGTATGTAAACTAGGACTTGCAGATGTTTTGATTGTGTATATAAAAAGAAAAGAAGGTGTTTGAATGTATCATGCTTCTTTCAGATGTGAATCAAGCGTGTATTCTTAATCAAGTCTTTTACGTAAGTTATTAGATTTTTGGGGATCATTGCTATTTCGTCATGAGTCTATTAATGCTTTTCTTTGTAAAATCTTTGATATCAATTAATACTTCCGTGGAATTATCGACTTTGGTTATTGAAAAATTTAATCATGGAAAGACATTCGGCTAATGGATAAGAATCATACTTGGATTCTCACTTGCACCGAAAGTACTTGAGAAAAGACTAGAGGCCACAATTGCCGATACCAAGAGGCAGGAGTAATTATCATGTCAGTGAAACAATTAGTTCTCCCTCACCGATACCGAACTTGTTTCGGGAGTTTGGCGGTCGACAATGTCACTTTATCTATGCACGACGCTTATAATGACACTTTTCTGCCAAAATTGAAAAGGTCGTCTTTCGGCGAAATCCTTTTCGAGGCTGTTCATAAGAAAGAAACACTACTATCGTCCGACACCGACGAAGGTTGGTACTCGACTACTTTGACTTCTCAAAATGATTTTCACTACCTTAAGCTTTCGTCAATGCTGAACTTCTCTAAGGAGTCGGGAAAATTCTGGGTCGTTGATTCCTTGAGTAGTTGTTGTGTCTCTTAAGATGGTTCTTTGTTGTATGTTCAAGAGAAACTTAAGACATGAAACATATAAGATAAGTGGATTATCAGTCTTAGACCAAGGCGAGAACAATCAAAGGTGGAAAACAAGGTGGTACCCAAAAGGAAATTGTCACAAAACTTTTAGGGTGTGTTGAGCACTCAACATGCCACTACATTGAAAAAATCCGAACTCTGTTTATTTTTTTCACATGTCTTCCTGCATACTAACTTCCTTCATGTCCATTGTTTTTTTTTTTCTGCATTGCTACATTTAAACAAACAGAGTGGTTGGAGAGGACGATGGACTCTTTGCTGCGAATGTAGAGGAGTTACAGAGGTGCATGCCTCTACTCTTATTTCATATTCCAATGTTTAGTATTTCATTTATTGTTTGTGTATTTGTTCTAGTTGTTCTACTGCTTTGCACCTATTTTACTGTATGTAGATACTACATATATTTCTACATAGTAACATTTTTTCATGTGAATTGTACTCTCTTTGCTGCTACATTGAAATAAATAGAACTGCATTTCTTTCTTTAACATGTATTTCTTCATACTAACTTACCTTCATGTCCACTGTATGTTCATCGTTGCTACATTAAAAGAAACAGACTGGTTGGATAGGAAGATGAATTCTTATATGCCACACCAGAGGGGGTTGTGGTACAATCTTCGAAAAGGTATACCAACTGCGCTCATAAATCAAACATACAAAATGGGTTGGTGCATACAATATTGGACTAGAAAATAATGATTTGGAAACAATGGGCCTTTGTTGAGACTTCCTGCTTCCAAACATTTCCCTCCCCATTTCTAATTTTTCCACTTTCTATTATCCTTTTTTTTCCCTCTTCTATACTTAAATTTTCTCGTCTACTTTTTCTTTCTGGTTTCTTTACTTAGTCGTCTTTTTGAAAATGTCTAGGTGCATGGGTTGGCAGACTCATGGTTTCATATTTATACTCATGCTTCTACCTCATTCCATACTTAGCCACTTTTTTTATTGCGGGTTCCCGGGCTGGCGGGTTCAAGATTGTGCCTATGGCTTCAGAGGTTCCACGATATAGAAATTGGCCTTCATACCCCCCCATCACACCTATTTACTGTTACACATTTTTGCAGTCAAAAAATCCGAGGCATATAATTTGACCATTGGGTCCCCATGTTTCCTGAGTATCCCTTGACACCCTATTTCGTATTCCATCTCCTTCGACCCTGTATGTGACATTCAGAACAATTATGGACAATGTACAATGCATATGCTTATTTAGTTCTTCTGATGTTCATCTACACATGCTTGCATCAGAAAAATTTGGATTAGTGACATGGCCATGAGCAGTTAATCATCGCAAACATCAACATACCAACAAGGCCAAGGGTAGAGATGCATACTTTCTGTTCCTCATATGTTTACCAAACAAATATCCTCAACTATTTATTCATCTATGCCATGGTGAATATGTTGATGTCATATGCAACACATACTTTGCAGTTCACAAGAAGTATCAACGAGCGCAAGTGAGATGCCAAACATAGTGCAAGTTCTGCAGACTAAGAGGTCTGGTTGCAAAACTCTAGCTCCATACTTTATCCAAGTTGTGCATCTACTTGTACATTTATGCCAGGAAAAAAGAAAACAAAAAAATAATGCAAACTTCCATTCACATTACTTTTCCTGTTCAAAAAATGTCATTAGGTCTAAACTTGTAACACCCAAAATACTATCAATAGAGGGCTTAAACAGCCACCGAACTCGACAAGTGTTCGTTGGTGACATAATGGTCGTCTATAGCACCTACTTGGACAAGGAAAACAAAACTAGATCCATTATGCGTGTTGAAATGATAGACAATGAGGCCCTGATGACAGTCACACTGACTATTCCCACACAACTTGTCCAAAAACATGCAGAAAAGATATTGCCAGGTAATGGGATATCCATTACAAATTTTACTATATTTCCCAAAACAATATATGACCATGGTTATTGTGATCGGATTATATCGCTCAACGAAACAAGTATCGTGGAAAAAATTCCCGCTATTTGTTCAAAATATAATTTCATCCTGGACACAACTATCAACCAACTTGCACAGAGAAACGACACTTACCCAATCAGAACCATTGGTGCAAATGTCACACTCGCGAGAAAAATTGGCTCACAACATATTCTCCATATAAAATATGGAGAGTCAGACAACGACAAGGAAATGGTACTATTCTCCATATCCAATTTTGTCGTTTACTTTCACATGTCCATGTATCTTGGTTATGTTACACAACTATTTCACTGTTCCATGTTGTAGCTGTAATTGTTCGACACCTATTCAAATTTGTTTTCCTCAATGGAACAACAATTGAATAAACGAAAATTTTCACTTATGATCTTCAAAAATATAACAAAGAAAAGAGATGTTAAAGAAAGGATATTTCGCACAACCCAAGCAACATTAGTAACAAAATTGCGAACATGCATAGTACAGTATATCAAGAAACTAACTAGCTCTACAACTGTTGTGTGTATACATCTACAATTTCATCCTCACTTTGCTCATACAAATTTCCTTCACCAATTTTCTATAGTTTTTCTCTTTTTGGTTGTGCAGTTATATATTATATTGTTCAATATATTAACTACTATGCTCATGTGCCTAGGTTAAGGGTGTTTTGGTTGCAGCGAATGCGTACTCGACCCCCTTTGATCCTATATGTGCCAATTGAAACTCTCCTGCTTCTGCTTCTACTTTCACAAGTGATGATACAATTGATTGTCTGTGATGCAATAAAAAATTCCCTTACATATGTAGACATTGCCTCAATGCTGCCATCCAAACCGTGGGCAACACAATTGTACATTGTACAATTAGACAACCTATGTTACAAGATGTGCTTCCTCAGTTAGCAAAATTGTCATATGAAGCATACCTATAGAAAAAGGAAAACAATGTCTACATGTTGTGCGACTTTTGGATACATAGCAAATTTACCTTAAATGNAAAAAAAAAAAATAATAATAATAATAATAATAATAATAATAATAATAATAAATAAATATATCAAGCTTTGGCAGGAAACGAAAAAATCTCATGTGTGTCTGTAATTTTTATTCAACACCCAGATGAATGTTCGTCGGACTCAAGTTCTTTGGAGTTTACATCTATGGCTGTAGAATTTTATTTCCAGAGATTTTGTCTCTTTTTGTGCACTTGAAACAACAAGGAAAATCTAATTACAAATGTAATCGTTGTTATTTTCATGTTTTTTTGCATCTCCCAGTAAGAATTTTTCATATTTGTTGGGGTGTCCAAATGAAAAAAAAAATGGTGGTTGGCTGTGGATTTGTTGGAGGAGTCTGTACCTTTTTGGGTGCCCAAATTGGAAATATGTTTTCCAACTATATAGCCATGGTAGGATTTCTGCATTTTTTTGGGTACCCAAATAAAAAAGAAGATGATCTCAAACTATACATTTATGGTATGGTATATTCATTTTCTCAATGCCGTAATTGAAAAAAAAGGACACAGCATGGATTGAAACATGAGCTTGTGATCTTCAGAACTCGCTATAGAGATTAGGGAGTTCGGGCATTGGAATTCATACAGGCAGGTGCAGTTATTGATGATGTAAAAGCGCATAAGATTGTTCAGTCCAGAAATGGGAAACATGAGGAAAAAACCCATACAAAGTACCCAACTGTAAATAACTCAGGCCCATCCTTTGAACCGGCTAAATAACTTGCTCCTTTGGGCAAAACCATTAGACATTTCCAATAATATTCGAAATTTGGCATTGTTAAAACTGGTAGTGATAGAACATAGCACTACCAGAAGAAAATGTCCATAGTGATATTGCTTCATGGTAAAATAGTAATCGACAAGTTTTGTGTTCCCCATTTTGGTGTTTGGTTATAGCTAGGGTACAATGGCGAAGCTCCGTTGGTTTTGTGTTGTCTTGTTTTTGGCATACTTTTGTTCATATCCCATGGCCACGATTATTTTCCCATGGGAACATATACCAGATGTAAAAGAAAACCAATGCCACGTGTGTTTTTTTTATTTTTTATTTTTATATATCAAATTGTTTGATGCAAAGGTCGATGTGTACTGCTCTATGGAACCTTGTGGGATCTCACTTGGCACCTTCTGTGTTCATGCATTTCCTTGTGCCTCAACTTTCAATACATTTGGTGTTTACTTGGTTCTTGGTTGTATGCTTCATTCTGGAAAATTAATGATACATTCAGGATCTTGGTAGTTTTTCTATGATCTTAAAGAATATACATGACACTTTTCCTTTTAATATCATCTCTCCGACGCAAATGTAGTATGTGGCTTGTTTTAACACTTTTCCTTTATCGATGAACTTAGAAAAATTCATCTCCGGGAATATTTTGAAATAAAAGGATATATACTATGTGAATTCCAATGGAACTATCATATCAATGACAAGACATTAAAATTCAAATTCGTTGTTACTATACTTACGGTGAAGTTGACAGTACAAGAACTTTACTTAAACATCCCGAAATTGATTTTCTTGTGTCTTTTCGATGCTTCTCTTATACAAACACATACTGGAAACTATAAGCATGACTTGATTTATCTATTCCTTGATTGAAGAACCTGTTCACATGTTTAATGCAATTCATAGTTATTAATAAGACCATCAATGGGGATTTATTACACCAACTCCTGCTTCCGAAAATTGCCATCCCCTTTCTTTTTTCCCTCTTCTTTCCCTTTATGGTTACTTAGTTGTTTTTCAGAAAATTTCTAGTTGCTGGGGTTGGTAGATTCATGTCTTCAGATTTCCACTGATACTTTTATCTCATGAGTCTGACCGACCGATTCCCTGTTTCATATTCAACAAACTTTTTGGATTGAGGGTTCCTGGATAGGCGGGTTCTTGGATAGGCAGGTTCAACATTGCATTTTCATTGTTCCGCCACCTGCAAATAGCACCCAGACTTCCCCGATCTACAAATTAGCAACCAAATTCCCCTTTCTTTTTCTCGTTTTCTTTCCCTTTCTGGTTACTTGGTTGTTTTTTCGAATGTGTCATTTTTCCGAATGTCTCATGCTTTTATATACAACACCCAAAGTTATGCAATATACAAATTGACCATTGAAATCTGTCATTGTCTCCTATTCCGTGTTACACATTTTGCAATCAAAAGTTGGGATAGATATAATTTGACCATCGATCCATCATGTCTCCTGAGTAGAACTTGTGGCCCTATTTTCAAGCCTGTCAATATTCCCTATTCCGAGTATGTCTCATGCTTTTATATCATGAGTCCGACCAACCACTTACCCATTCCATACTTGGCTACTATTACCATCGTCGGTTCGTGGCCATGCTTGCTCAACATTGTGCTTCCATTGTTCCGCTACCTACAAACAACACTCGAAATTCTGCGATATATAAATTGACCTCTGAAATCCATCATTGTGCCCTGTTCCGTTTTACACATTCTGCAATCAAAATTCCAGAGATAT
The DNA here is from genome assembly GCA_009831015.1 of Picea engelmannii. Taxonomy (NCBI): domain Eukaryota; kingdom Viridiplantae; phylum Streptophyta; class Pinopsida; order Pinales; family Pinaceae; genus Picea; species Picea engelmannii. The sequence goes on along the minus strand of ML783939.1, from coordinate 436,995 downwards.
ACAATTTGACCATCGGCTCCTCATGTCTCCTGAGTATATCTTGTGACCCTATTTTGAAGCCCACCCAATCGCTTTCCATACTTGGCCATTTCTTGGAATCTCTTTCGTGGTTTGGCAGGTGGAAGAAATGTCCAATCCTTAATCGCTCTTTGCCATCCCCGCCACCTTTGCACTTCTTTCTAGATATGCAATTATTAATATTTAATGCTAATAACTCATCGTGCATGAACCGTTAAGATTGTCATTAATGTCCGAAAGGCCAGAGAATATTTGTCATTAATAAAAATTAAACCAATATTTGTGGAGAAGAGTGTTATCCTTTCCAAGTATTCTTTTCAAGCATGATGCAATCTCTTTCATGTGTCGTCTAGTTGGCGCCTTTACGAAATCTCTAATCCTTAATTTCTCTTCACCGTCACCACCAGCTTCACACTTTTTTCTCAATATGCAATTAGTAAGCTTTAATGGTAACAACTCATTACACACAAACCGTGGAGATTGTCATTGATCAGTGAAAGGTTCGAGGAGATCTTCCATTGATACACATTAAACCAAGATTTACGGAGGGTTATATTATCCCTTCCAAATTTTCATTTCAAACATCATCTGGAGCAAACGAAAATTCTCGTTAACTTATGTCAACAGTTCCACAACAGTTCTATCCAGATATAGTAAACACCTTTGGGCATGTTGACCAGAGGTTCCAGTATTCCCGAGAATATTCTTACTAATCATCTCCCTCCACCCAGTAGTAAAAAACGAGATGGTCCCTTGGTGCACCAAGAGATATATTTCAAGCCAAATAATTCCAAGGCAACCCCGCCTGCTCAGACAACTTGCCCACTTGCATTGATGGCTGGCGCAGAGGTTGATGCGGTCGATTTCGAGCCAGGAGAAGATAATCTGATGGGCGATGATACAAAAATGGATGATGGCAATGTAGACGTTGTTCCCACTCCTGCGTCCAAATTGAAATCAACCATAATAGAGGGCACTTCCCAGCTCGACGATGGTGGCCCTGACAAGACCAAAATAATGGGTTTCAGAAAAGAAACCGACGCTGAACGCAATAGCCACTTTGCAACTTGAAAGTAGGAATTCCAGAGGTCCAAATTAGTTCGTTCTGGGTGGAAGTCTTTCACTGTAAGGAAATGGTCTATTGATTCTCCCAGAGATATATTTCAAGCCAAAAAATTATTCAATTGCGGTACCACTCTCATGTTCTCTAGATATACAATTAACATCTTAGGGGATGAGGAACAAAAATCTCACTGTTGCAAGGCATATTCCTACTCTCATATCCTTCCACCCATAATGGACTAATTTGGGCCTCTGGAATTGCTCATTCAACCTGTGTCCCTGAAGTCTTCGACTATGAGGAGGTGGTTTCTTGGTGTGTCCTAACTTTCAGTTTAGGGCTCTTTCATTTTCCCTGCAACATTTTTTGTCTTCTTCCTCACGGGAAGCTTTTGAGAACTATCAATTTTACCGCGAAGATGGGTTCTTATGTCCTCCTACATTTGAAAAATTATGCCTTGCTTTCTTGCTGGGGTGCAACGTTGGAGCGATGCCAACGTCAGGAGCAGGAGTGTTGTTCATCTGCTTCAAGCCAAGGATTTATTCCACTGCGGATCCACTCTCCTGTTTCTTTGTGGCCTCAAGTTTTCCACAAGATATTGAGATTAGGGCAATGAACATTGACCTCCCGAGGAGAAGACTGCAAGGATTTGCTAAAAGAAAAACATGGTAATCAGTTTTGCATGCATGTTGAAGAACATCTCGATGGCTACTGCATGTTGCAGGTCCCGTGCCTGTGTTTATGGAAAATATGTTCAATGTTGTGGTGCAAAGAACTTAGTCCAATTTATATGGATAGATATACACAGCCCAATATTCCTTTTTTTTTAATGGATTTACTATTAAATTTTTTTCCTTGGAGTCTTGGTTGCTGCTTCTTTGTTGAATTTAACACCTCTTCTCATTGGCCTGGTTCGATAGTCTCGTAGTTCTTCAATATTGTATTGGATCAAGTAATTTGATCTAATATTGAGAATTTAACAATTATATGACAATGCATTGTGTCGATCCCATCAAAATTTTATGGAAAAAAAAATTAATTTCATATAGTTTCAAACCAACATTAAATTCTATTCGTAATGCAGATAGAACATAGCAAGACCAAATCAAAATGCGACAGTCTGGGCCCCACCATAGAAATTTCGTTTTCATCTCAGCCTTTCTAAGCAAACGATTTCTTATTTCCCTTTCCCTTCCTTGATTCCTTTATTCCGAAAGGGAACATTTTATTAGTTGTCCATCCCCTGGCCTCTATTTGAGCATTTTTTACTTTATTAATGAAATTACCAAATTTCTTGTTCGTGAATAAAAAAAATGATTTATGGTGGTTGAGGTCAAATGGAACTATGAAATCAACTAGAATATTAAAATTCAAGATCGTCATTGTTGTTTCTAGACATGCAATTATTAATCTTTAATGCTAACAACCAATCATGCAAGAATTTTAATACTTAAGTTAACATGTTAAAGTCATGGAAGAATGTATCAAGAACACAATTACTCCCACAAGTTGCAATAAAAAATAATATTCAACAAAGCATTTGCTCACACCCTTTTTAATGGTACAAGCACAATAGAAAATGAATAAGTGGATAAAATATTGGACTAGAAAATGATGGTTTTGCAACAATGGAGCTTATTTGAAACCAATTCCCTCTTATAAAAATTTCCCTCCGCCTCTCTATTTTCCCACTCTTTTATCCCATGTAGTTTCTCTTTTTGGTTACTTAGTCATTTTTTTTGAAAATGTCTTGCTGTGCGGATTGGCGGATTCACACGTTCACATTTTCATCCATGCTTTTATATCATGATTTCGACCAAGCGCTTCCCATTTCTCTAAAATGCACTTCCATTGTTCCATGACCTGCAAACAACACTCCGAATTCTGCGATATGAAAATTTATTTCTAGATTCCCACATCATCCCCTCTTCCGTGTTACACATTCTGCACTGAAATGTTCTGATACATACAATTTGACCATCGGGGCCTTACGTCTCCTTGAGAACCCTTTTCACCCTATTTTGAAGCCCATTCGACTGCTTTCCACACTTGACCATTTCTTGGTATCTCTTTCACAGATCGTCGGGTTGGCAGGTTCAGGAAATTTCCAATTTCTAGTCAATGTTTCCTATGCCCACCACCTTCAGACTTCTTTCCAAGTATATGCAATAAGTAGACAACTTTTCCAGAAACATACAGAAAATATCTTGCCAGGAAATGGAATATCTATTACAGATTTGAATGTATTGGCCCTTCTTTTCCCTCTTCTATACTTACCAAATTCCTGTTTCTTTTTCCCCTCTACTTTCTCTCTTTGGTTACTTAGTCATTTTTTCAAAAATTTCTCAATGTGTGCGTTGGCGGACTCATGGGTTCACATTTGCACTCGTGCTTTTATATCGCGACTCCGACCGACTGCTACCCATACCATGCCTAGCCACTTTTTATATTGTGGATTCTCGGGAAGTTGGGCTCTATATTTCACTTCCATTGTTCCGTGACCTACAAACAAAACCCGGACCTCTGTGATATATAAATTTACTACTAGACTCCTAGATCAGAACTTGTTTCATGATACACAGTTTGCACTCAAAAGTTCTGAGACCTGCAATTTGACCTTCGGGTGCTCACGTCTCCTAGGGAACTATTGTCACCCCATTTTGAAGCTCGTGCATCCGCTGTCTATATTTCACCATTTCTTGGAATCTCTTTCGCTCCTCCAATTCTATATTGTTATAACCCTAAATTGCACCATACATGCATACCTGGCATTTGGTCCTCTTACTTGCTATTTTTCCCAAGCCATCACTGAGCAACTCTTCTTAAAAACCACATTTTTGAATATGTACGTGCCCTGCACCACTACTTCCTGTGTACACATGCTTGTTGCACCACTAAAACTCATGTACATACGCTAGATGCACCATTATAGCCCGCGTACACCCACAATTGTTGCAAAAATTAAAAAGTTGCAAGGAATTCATTGAGATTATGGGTTATTGGGTAGTTTTCCAACAGTCCCACTGCCTATAGCCCATCACCCAACCGAATAACCATCCTTTTTTCATACAAAAGGAGGTTTTGGGGTCTCATTCCTAAAAGAATCATAAGAACAATGAAACTCTATCCGTTTCACATCCCCTCCTTGCCCCACGAATTTGCAGCCACCTTGTGAGTTTTGTGCAAGAATTGTCCATTCTTGCCTTTTTCCTCCATTATAAGCCTATGTCATTTCCCTAGAGAGAAGTGTGAGAGGATAAAGATATGTGGAAGCGCAGTTGGAGCTTGGTGAAGAGGAGCCCGGACCAGGTTCGAGGAGTAGTCGCCGATCTCATTGTAAGTAAACTTTGTGATATCAATAAAAGGAATACTTTTTCTGTCCCGCAATATGATGTGTTCAATCTTTATGTTTGATTTATGTTTTATATTGACAACTAACCCACTAATTAATATATGAGATACACGTTTGTAGTATATTGTTTGTCTTTTTGTGAATGCAGGTCATCCTTGGGAGGAGACTTGTAGTAGAGGAGAAATCAAATGCGAAAGGATCGACACCGGACGCGGAGTTTAAGGTAGAGTTACCAGATCTTTTTACATTGTATTTCTTGTATGAATGTGGGGTATGTTCAGGGTAGTCTAAAGAGTAGGATAATTTTAGATGGTTATATCTTCCTACATGTTGAACCCTAGTGTAGTCCATAGGGGTTTTTTCCCGCTATAGCAGAATTGGTTGTCTAAAGGTAGGGCAGGAAAAGGACACTTGGGGAAAATTCCTCCATGGGTCAAGGTGTCAGGTCGCAGAGGCAAAGTGCTACAAGGCTTGCGTATACAACATTCTTCAAAGTTTCAGTTGAGAGAAACATGGAGCTGGCATTAGGCCAAAGACGCAGAGATGCAAGTGCGATTAGTAGGACACGATGAAACCCCATTTAATGTATTTTTCACGAGCCCAGAGAAGGTAAGCTCGATGGTTTTTTATTTTTAGAGAGTTTGAAAAATCATAAAAGAAGACTCCATTGGGGTACCTTTTTCGAAGGTATTCCAGTGGGTTCGAAAAATGGATAAACTAGCATCGAAAATACGTCTATTCAAAACCATTTTAACGAGTGTGACATAGACAAGATCACTTGACAATCTTTTCAATTTTAAGGAGTCTGAAAAGAGCTTAACTATGGACTCATATCCTTTTTCTAGATTTAGTCTCCTTAGCCTGGAAAAGTATAAAATATACTTAGGAGAACTCTCCCAGTGAGACGAATCTTCTGAGGTGTACCTTTTTCCTCCTTAATCTATAGTCCAAAAAAAGGGGTAAACTCATGGGAGTAGATGTTTTTATAAACCAATTAATGAGTGTGAAAGAACAAGGTCACTCGACGATCTTTTCAATTTTAAGGAGTCTGAAAAGAGCTTAACTATGGACTCCGTAGGGGATGTTATTCTGGACCATTTTAATGAGTGTGAAGGAACAAGGTCACTGAGAAAAATTTTCAATTAGGAAGTCTAAAAAGAGCTTAACTATGGACTCTGTGGGGGTTCATTTTTCGTAAATTTAGTCCCTCAAGCCCGAAAAAGGGTTAAACTTATACCTGAGAATACTCTTCTAGCGAATCGAAGTTCCTAGAGCATACCTTTGTTCATAAAATTAACCATCTAGACCAAAAAAGGGATAAAATACCACTGGACAGACTTGCCTTCAAATTTTAGTTTGGCGAGTGTGAAGGGCAACAAGATAGATTGACAATATTTTCATGTTTAAAGAGTCAAAAAAGGGATTAAAAGAAGACTTGTTTTCTGAGAGTCCCAAGGGTGAGGTCAAGAGTGATGACATATCAGATGTATGAGGCTCAATATAGTAATCTAGACAAGACTAATAAGGACTCCTAAGCCTAAAGTCATTAAGGACAACATGGACACCAAAATTGCAACCAGGATCTACCTAGGGTATCCATGTAGAGGTAGGATTTACCACCAAATTACGACACTTATAAAGAAACAATTATGGTTCTCTGTCACAATTCTATGGGTTCGATCCTATGGCAAAGTGGAAAAGACAACGAGATGGAAAAAGTGGAGGTGGAATCCTATCTTAAATGCAAAAAGTTGGAAAAACAACTTTTACCAAAGAATCTTTAAATGTGACCCATCTCCCAAAAAGTTTTCCAAACCAAAAGCGAAGTGTATCGTAACGTCCAATGAGAAACTCAAAAACCACGTTGAATGATTTTCAAGCAAAAAAAAATGACAAAAGTGTTGATTAAGGTTGGTTGTCATTGATGTCAACCCTTGAAGAAAGACCCATAACACAAAGGTTTGGGTAATGGACCCAATAGTGTTTGATGTAAATATGACTCATTATTGTTTTCTCATGGTTGATAAGAAGTAAATATGGATGAAATCCAAAGTGGTCCCCTTATGGTGAAATCCCTCACGGGAAGACGCTTTGTGGAGTAAGAGAACCCATGCTTAATTATGGAATAATGAGATGAAGGAAAGTGAATTTGTCAGG
>ML783939.1:391553-412929 GCA_009831015.1 Picea engelmannii | reverse complement strand
CACTCCAAGACTAAGCACATTCCAATCAAGTATCACTTTCTACGGGAATAGGTTGCAGAAAAGAACATCAGAGTTGAGTATGTGGGCACAAAAGAACAAGTGGCAGACATATTTACAAAACCACTTCCACGGGAAGCCTTTGATCATCTTCGCCAAAGACTTGGATTTATTTCTACTCCAAAAATGAATGCTTTTTGAATGCTTATCTTATATGTCTTAGATGTACACGAGGAAGCACCATAAGAGGACAGTCTGTCAGGGGGAGCAGCCCTGGATGGAAGGATACCCATTCCATTGATGAAAAAGGGGAGAGATTTATTAGATGCAGAGGACAGAGGCATGGTTTCAGGGGGAGCATGAGTGATATGATTTCATTGTTGCATCAGAGTGTTGCCATCAATGCCAAAGGGGGAGATTATTGATTAAGGTTGGTTGTCATTGATGTCAACCCTTGAATAAAGACCCATAGCACAAAGGTTTGGGTAATGGACCCAATAGTGTTTTATGTAAATATGACTCATTATTTTTTTGTCATGGTTGATAAGAAGTAAATATGGATGAACTCCAAAGTGGTCCCCTTATGGTGAAAGCCCTCACGGGAAGAGGCTATGTGGAGTAAGAGAACCCGTGCTTAATTGTGGAATAATGAGATGAAGGAAAGTGAATTTGTCAGGGAAAATATCCTATATGGATAGTTCTTGTCATGTCATTTCCGGTGGTATGTGGAAGGTCACATAATTCCTCACGGTTAGAGAGTTATGGCCATGAGAAGTTGGAGACCCCAGGTTTGCGTAATGGACCCAATTTTGTTTGATGGGTAACGGTATGAGTTATGATATATTTTTAGATAATACTATTCTATATGGATAGTACATGTCATGCCATTTCCGTGGTTTTCTCCCGATTTGGGTTTCCACGTAAAACACTGGTGTACTGCGCATGTGTGTGATTGTTTATTTATTACTTCTCATTATTGGATAATAATTCTACATTGATATAACATTTGAAGAAAAAGGATTATAATTACGTTATTACTAATTCACCCCCCCCTCTCAGTAATCCAACAATTCTGTGGGTTCGGTCCTATGGCAAAGTGGAAAAGACAATGAGATGCAAAAAGTGGAGGTGGAATCCTAACTTAAATGCAAAAAGTTGGAAAAACAACTTTTACCAAAGAATCTTTAAACGTGACCCATCTCCCAAAAAGTTTTCCAAACCAAAAGCGAAGTGTATCGTAACGTCCAATGAGTAACTCAAAAACCACGTTGAATGATTTTCAAGCCAAAAAAAATGACAAAAGGGTCCAAAAAATGAGAAAAAGGGCCAAAAACGTCTATAAATAGAAGCCGGCAGCTCATTATCACCATTGCAAATTGAGAATTGACCAAAAAGCCAAAAAGATCCCTTTTCTAAAAGAGTTGATTCCGGGAACTTCAAAGGACAAAACGAACTTCTGCTCAGACCAAGTAAGTACAAACTAAATCGTCCTGCATTTCCATACTTCTTTCTTTCATTAATTTTAGTTTTTTTGGGGGGTGCGCACTCTTAAAAAGATGCGGTCATGCATGTACGTGGAATGTCCAAGGACAACCCACATATGACCGCGGGTAGAAAATACTCTGCCCGCATGCATACACAACTGTGCTCACTACAACCCACGTACACCCTCAAAAAGGTAAAGAAAAATAAAATACAAGATCTAACTCTCCTTTGACCTTGTCATTGACTGGATGTATGTCTAGTGGAGAGAGAGGGACCACGAAGACATTGATTTTTTGGTCGAAGAAGACCCTGCTACTGTCACCGCATTAAAACAATGCGGTTTTTGGAAAAAATTTCGGTGTCCACTCATGAGGGCACAACCTAGGCTGCTGAATACCTTGGTGGATTACTGGCACCCCGACGTTGAGGAGTTTATGATCGAGGGGAAGTTGTTGACTCCAACGACCGAGGATATCTATTTTCTGACTGGCCTCTCAAGGAGAGCGGAACCAGTCAACCTTCATTTTTTTCTGACTGGGCCTCACAACATTGCTGAGTTGATCAGGCAACACTGTGAGGATGGCACATATAAAGTGGGTTCTCAGGTGCCGATCCATAAAATTACCAACCTATCACTGAAAGTGATAGTTTTACTTATTGGGCAGATAACTAGATCTGTGGCCTTACATCAGGCCTCCTAGGTGCACACACATTGTGCAGTACAATGCTTAAATGCACGAGTGTTCGACTGGAGCACAACCATGCTAGAGTGCATGAAGAGACAACTCACATAGTGTTGTGGGAGGAACAACAAAAACTTTGGGTTCAACACTATATTATGCTCTTTTTTCTTCGAGAGAGTACCCAATCTCAGTCTATGAGAGATAGTACAAGGGCATGTGGCCTCCTTCCCAGTAGTGTGTAGGTGGGCCACGTTATTGCCGCGACAGGGGGGAGGGAGGACCGTTGAGGCCTTTGAAAATACTTTCTTTGACTGGTGGTCTCGGAAGATTTCGGCTATAGAATACTACCCCTATGCCGGGATCAACTTCTCCAGGGACCCTAACATGCCCCTACCTCCCCAAGTAGAGCGAGGAGAGATCGGTACGTTTTCTTTTAAAAGTTTTTTAAATTTTATTTTCTTTTTATATATATCATTTTTATGTGTACCATAGTATTTGACAACTATGTATCTGTTATGTACATATGTGGGACCAGTGTGTCCAACATATTTTGCGAGGAGTAGGCGGTGTCCTCAACCAAAGACAACACCACTAGTGGTCATTGGACCAGCAGTAGAAGTAGGGGGACCTCCAGCTGAAGAGGTTGAGAGAGTGTAGAGACGGGTGGAGCAGAACGTCACCATGCTCACTCGTACAGTGCACATGGCCGAGATCGAGGATCTCCCACCATCTATGAAACCTCTTGTAGTTGGTGTGCCACAGACCTGGGTCCAACTTTTCTGGTGTTTGGAAAATGTCGTCGTTCACTATGGCAGGGAGAACAAGCCCCGTGCTTAGCTTAGGGTGGAACACTTACGTTCTGAGGGCACTTTTTTGTATATTTTTGAGGGCATAAGCCCCACGATGTATACTAGACATATTAGTTTTTGAGGTGCTTGGACCCACCTATGTACTCTGAGACTTTTGATATATATACACACACACACACACACACACACACACACACACACACACACACACACACACACACACACACACATATATATATATATGCGTATTTACATCTTTTATGTCTTATGGATCACATTTTTACAATGTATGTAGATGTGTATGCGTGCATTTCTTTTTATGTGTGTGCAATTTACCAATCTAATACATGATTAGCTAGAGTATCTGTGATTTGATTTAGTCTCCTAGGAACATGGATATACGTAATGTAATCAAAGCATCGTTCTAAGAGATGTACCCTAAGGAATCATTGGTGTAGAGTAGGATCATAAACACGATAAACCCCATTTAACTGGGACACAACCAACTATGCAACTAAGTAGACCCGGAGGTGAGAGATACCATGCGACAAAGCATCGTGAAGCAACTCTATCACTATGTTGTGTTCAGCGACATTGTTTGTGGCATCACCTAAACAAATACCTCCAAAAGATAACAACTGGCCCTGAGGTGTGAATATCACCCAAGCTACGGAAGAAAACCTCTGAGTGTATTGGCTAGTACTGTCCGCGAACCCAACAAACACCTATGGTTCACTTGACATCTGCAACAATGAAAAATATGACATCAATAATGACACATCCATATAACAAAAATATAAAACAAACTAACTGTATAAGAACTATACATATGTACAATAAGTCACCCAAGGCGACCTAGCTACGAGTAATACTTCTTGAGGTAGAAACCATTTCTAGGCTTCGCTAAAGATTTCCTTTCAAATTAAACTAGACGATAAGTGCCCATATTTAGTACCTCATTCATGATGAATAGTCTGAACCACATGGGTTTGAACTTTCCTGCCCCCAGAGGATCCTTATCTTGGTCATAGACCAGGACAAGATCGCCTTTGGAGAAAATCTGAGGATGAACGGACCAATCATACTGACACTTGAATCTTTTCTTATGAGCCTCATTAGCCAAGGATGCATCAGTCGCTGCTCATCGAGCTGCGCGAGTTATAATAAGCATTCCTAAAGTGGTGAAGTGTCTGGTAATAAATGTACTGCCAACTTTAGAGATGGGATCTGGTAGTCTATTGGCAAGACTGCTTCCAGCCAGTAAACGAGTTGAAAAGGTGAAAAATCGGTTGCACTCTTCACAGACGTTTGGTAGGCCCACAATGCCAAGTATAACATAAAATTCCAATTTGACTTGCCGAATTGATTGTTCACTATAGAATGGTTTTGAGAGACTTATTCACAACTTCCACCTGAGCATTCGCTTGTGGGTAGTAAGGTGATGAGTGTTCTTGCCTCAACCCAAGATTTGATGTTAACTCAGACATCATTTTGTTATGAAAGTGACTACCATGGTCATTGACAATATCCTTCGAGATGCCAAAACCTTGCTATTATCTGGTTAAAAATAAAGAGAGTTGTTGTTTTTCCATCATCTTTGAACGTTGGCATAGCCTCGACCCACTTTGTGAAGTAGTTTACTGCTATGATGATATAACGATGCCCCCTGGCTGAAGATGAGTGGCATGTAGTATAATCAATCCCCCACTTGGTGAAGGGACAAACTGTGATGATGGGAAACATGGGAACGAGGTGTGCCCTCATCTTCCAAGAGAAGATCTAACACAAGTGGCACTTCTTGATAGATTCAATGCAATCTTTGATCAACATCAGCCAAAAATAACCTGCTCGCGGAATATTTTGGGTTCTTGCCAACCCAGAAAAATGACCACCACATGCTCTAGTGTGGCAGTCGTTAAGCATGAGTTCCACTTCTTCATGAGTGAGACACTAGAGGAGGATGCAATCTACGCCCCGACGATACAAAGAATCATTGAGAATGAGATAGTTTTTCACCTGATGGCGTATACGTCGATGCTCATCACAAGAATCAGAGGTGGGGCACTTCAAAGTCTAGAGATAGACTAGTATATCTCCATACCAGGGGTCCGAAGATGAAATAAAAAAAAGATCTCCTTTAATCAGTGATTCTTTGGGTGTAACACCACTTGACTCGACCGGAAGTTCTGAGATAAGTTCCAAAAATACCAGTGACTTCTTAGATTTCGCAAAAACAAAATCCAAGTCAAATTCCTAGAGGATAACTATCCATCTACCGATCTTTCTGCCAATTACACGTCGTGTCGACATGTATTGAAACAAATTCATAACAACAATGATGGTGGTCTTACGAAGAAAAATATAATGACGAAACGGCTGGAAAACATGCACTGTTGCCAACACTAGCTTCTCAACGTGGGAGTAGTTGAGTTCTGGTCCAACCAAGCCTCAAATTAGGTAATAAATCACATTCTCTTCAAGCAGATTGTCCTCTTGAACCAATACCATACCAATGTTCGACTCTACAGCGGCCAAATACAATAAGAAATCTTAATTATAATTGGGAGGTCGGAGCAGAGGGGCAGACATGAGGGTGCGTTTCAATGCTTTGAAAGAGCATTGAGCATCTTTGTGCCAATGGAAAGGGACTCCCTTCTTTAGTAGATGCATAAACCCTTTAGTGATTTTGGCATAGTTTTCAATAAAGCTCCTAATAAAATTCGCTTTACCCTGTAAGATTTGAAGCTAAGGGACTGTGCATGGGGGAGGCAATTGAAATATAGCCTCAACCTTTAGAGGATCGACCATGATCCCTGTTTTCGAAACTATAAAACCTAAAAGACAACCCGACATCATACAAAAACTGCACTTGTTTGGATTCAAGCGAATCTGATAGTAGCGACATCGCTCAAAGATAAGTCAGAGGTGCACGGGATGATCAGCTCTCTTATGAGATCATGACACTAAATCATCAAGATAAGCCTCGACTATATGTCTTAGGTCATGGAAAGAAAAATACATGGCCCACTAAAAAGTGGCTGTAGCATTCTTCAGGCCAAAAGGGATCTTTCGATAAGCAAATGTACCCCATGGACAAATAAATGATGGTTTATGCTGGTCTTCGGCCTTAATCTGTATATGATTGTATCCTGAAAAACCATCAATGAAAGAAAAGACCTCACAACCTGTGCACTCATCGAAAATATGGTCAATGAATGGGGTGGGGAATTTATCCTTTGGACAGGCCTTGTTCAAATCATGGAAGTCCATACATACACGAATCGTTCCCTGCTTTTTGTTGACCAAGGCAAGATTTGACACCCATTGAGTCAACTAAATGGGGTAGATGAAACCGGCTTTGAGCAGTTTCTCTATTTCAACCTTAATAGCTACTGCTTTCCGAGGATTGACCGGACGAAGCTTCTACCAGACCGACTTGGTGTCAGGATAAGTCGTTATTTCATGTTCGATGATTCTGGGATCAATGCATAGCATTTCCTCGTAATACCAAGAAAAAATGTCGTGAAATTATTTAAATAAATCTGTGTAGATTTGAATCTCCTCGGGGGAGCAGTCCGCTCCGATGAAGACATTCTCCATGATGCTAGGGGTTCTAGAGATTTAAATAGGTATCATTTCAGCAATGGTTTCCATATTACCCTTAGCATAAACTGCGTGCGTATATAGAGGATTAATAGGACAAGACCTATCTCCAGTCATAGTTAACACGAATTATCCTGCCTCTATTCTTATTAATTCTGGGAGGAAATAAGATCTATGATGGAGATCGTCCCAATGTTTGTCTAGACCATTCAATGCCTCTAAAATTGCCTTGTCAAAGGGAAAGACCAAGTCTAAAGAATCGGTAGTGGCAAGGGAATCTTGAGCCCGAATAGGCTCGAGAACTAGATCTAACTCCAGTGCGGGAGTCAGATCGGGGTCGGTTGAAGTTTGTTGGACTATAGAGTATGCAACTTATGCCATGGATAAGGGCATGGACATGCTAGGATTCCCTGTCCCTTCCATCGAAGCCTATGGGGAAGGAAGAGTCCATGGATAAGTAAAGTAAGTCGTACAAAATAATGATACTTGAAAAATCTCAGCCCTAGGCTAGTTGGGGATAGCCGATATCATATTGACATCGCCAGAAGGAGGTGGGTAATCAAACAAACCCATAAAAGGTGGGCACAAACGAACCCCCACATTGACGAGGTCGAGCTGTAGGTTTTCAATCATCGGGACTGTGGATGCCCCCGATGAAGGGTCAGGCCTGGAGAAGGACAATTGATCAATGGTCACGATTCGACCCTCATGTGGAAACAACAAGACCCAAAAAATTGTGGCAACCACTGCATGCATGGAATATGTCCAACTCCTTCGTAACAATAGGTTTTAGTCGAGAGGTGCATCGACCACTTCAACTTCGAGGCACACAGTCTTCCCTCCTAACTGCATGGGGAAAGAAGGGATGATTCCATGTGGTCTGAAAGAATGACTGTCGAAAGCGGTAAGAAGAGTAGGCGATGGAGACAAAATAGGTTGGCCAATGGACTTACAACATGCCAATGACATCACGCATGTCTAGGCACCCTCATCAACCACTGTGTGAAAACTGTTTCGAGTAAAATATTTTGTGGGGTGAGCCACTACTATCTAAAATGCAACTTGGTATGGGAGACGAGGTTTCAAGTCGGTTGTATCAAGCATGATCATTCTCAGATTACAGATCTCAGCGGATCCTAAGGAAGCTACCAGAGCCTTTCTCTATGAAGGGAAATGCTGGAGGACCTCCAAAGAAGACATCGTGCAAGGGGTTTGTGACAAATGCTCCACCACAGAGTAATTTTGGGCAGCCCTCAAATTTGGATTATGCAAATTTTTCTTGAACTCCCCTTTCGAGATGCATGTCATTGTTTCTCCCATCGTCTTCTCAATCTGGAAAGGAACAAATGGGTTTACGACTTATTTACCCTTCTCAGAAGTTTCAGGCATTTTGTAATTGTGTGCCCTAGTCACTATGTAGGTGTCACCTTTCATGATATACATGTTCATAGAGAAAGGATTACTAGAATACAAAGGGGGTCCCTAACTGCCCCCATCTGGGCTCGAAGAGGCTTGAGTTAAATTTTTTCCATGAGGAAATGGGTTTGTTAACACAACAGGTTGATGCTGCACCAGTCACTTTTGGGCCTCCACAAGCCGAGGGCACAGGTGAGTTAGGTGGTATTCCATGCAAAGGTTACACAGATACTTCAACTTTGTTTTTTCTGTGTTTCCCCTGCTAGCATTGTTGGTGGGTTTCTTATCCTCCTTACCCTTCTTTCGTTGTTTCTTCTTTCTGTTAGGCTGCTGGTTGGCCTTCGAGTTTATCGATTGCACAATGTGTGCGCCCGATGTTTGAGTAGGGGGAGCAGTCGAACTAGTGGTTGGGCTGGCCGTTGTCTGCTGTATCAACAATTGTTGCAATTGATTCGATAACTGATCAGTGGGCTTAGCTTGTGCTGAACCAACAATGCCATCGACATGTGGTCCAGACTTGTGTCTGGTCTTGTCAAGAATGGACTGTGGCACATTTGGTAAAACCTTGTAAAGTAAACCATACTATGATTCTATCAGTTCTATATGTTGGGCTCTCATTATTGCCTCTTCCTCTGAAAAGACCCCTGACGTTGCAATGTCCTTGGATAACTGGGGTGGAACCACTCTAGCAGGAATTCTGGTGGAAATAGTACTTTTATCAAACTCTTCCTACGCTGCCATTCTTGGATGTGATTCGAGATATGGTCAGCCTTTGTTTTCTCAAAGTTGGTCAGCAATTCGGTGTTGGCATCATATCTCACAGGTAATTGAAAATGGTTTAAAAAAACCATTTCCAATTCGCCAAAAGTAGAGTATCTTGAGTGGTCGAGCTCGATGTACCATTTCGGGACACTCTCGATAAGAGCACGTTGAAACAAATGCAACTGTATGGAGTCGTCTCTCAATGATTTAGATGAGCACCATAGGTGAAACGTGGTCACATGATCGCTTGGATATTCATTAGGCTTACCTTCGAACTTCAGAATGTCCAAGGGAAACTTGGTCAGCATAGGAGGTCAACGCGGATCGTGACAGATTGGATCATTTAACAATCTTGACAAGTCTGGAAAATGCAATGTTGCCAAAAAAGATAGCTTGGGATGTTGAGTATGTACAGGAGGAAAGGAGCCTGGAATTTGGCTAGCACCAGGTTGCTAAGAAAAGTTAGGCTGCTGACTAGGGTTCTGGTAAACACCATGGCCTTGGCCAACATTTAGATACTGCGCTTGTTGAGACGTCATCGAATGAATCTCGTAGTATGATGTTGAGGGCTAGGAAGGGATTGATCCCGACGCTGTGTTCCAAAGGTTCTGGAAAGGGTTTCCCCCTACCGATCTGATGTGCATAGGTACTGAGCCTTACCGGGGGTTCCATTGAGCATGGAAGGGGTTTCCCCTGGTCGGCATCCCTAACGAGGGGATTGATCACTGCCATGGATTCTAGGGTCCTTTAGAGTTGTTTTCCCGCTGTGCAGGAATAGTACCTTGCACAGGATTTTGTGATCCAAAACCAGGGTTTCCCTTGGCCGAGATGACAGTTGACAAGAATGTGTTGTTACCAAACATGTAGAACAAAGAGAATGACAAAGAACCCACCAGCGTGGTGTTGGAAGAATGTCCTTGACTACCTGCTCTGAACGAGCTCTATTTTATGTTCGACTAGAGTGGTTGTTGAGAAGCTCTACCAAGTGAGGGGAATGAAGGAGGTATGTGACCTTTTCCATAAGGGGAAGCGTTATAGGGGGTTGATGTGCCCCCCATGGACCCTTGTAGAGGAGCGTTTGAGCTCCCTTCCCCCAAACCCATGGTCTGTATGGTGGAGCAGGTGAGCATCGAGTTCGTATCAAATTGGGGCATCCCGTATGAAAACAGATGACCCGTCAGACTCTGTGTGAATGGTGCAGTGATCGCTGCCATAGATGAAATCATACCACTTCTCGAAGTAGAGTTGGTCAAGACCATAGTGGTCCGGACCTACAAAGGTGAGTTAGGAGGGGGAATGCCCCCAGTGGTGGTAGCTGTAGAGGGAGTGTGAGGAGTCCCCGACGAAGTAGCAACATTTTCTTCCATCACTGCTTGTAGGACTATCTGACGCTCGTGATGCATTACCCTTGGGGGGACAACTTGTACCACGATGGGCACTGACAAGTCAATGATAGGAGGGTTATATGGACTGAGAGTTTCCGCTCCAAGATCGAAAATATTCGGTTGCTCTGGATATGAGTGTTCTCCTCTCGGAGATGGCTCGAGCACAGTTTCCTGTGGCTTGGTTGCCTCAAATGACCCTTGTCAGTGAAGTCTTCGGTGTAATGGTGGCGGTGGTGGCTCCAAATTAACCGGCGGCAGGCCCAAAAGCCTTCACAATCGGTGGGGCTCTTGATTTTCCACTGTGTGAGAATATCAACGACACAGTAAGGATTTGAAGACCAAGCACACACTAGAAAGTTCCTATGAGATAAAGCAAGAAAACCACTAACTAGTTGGAAGAAAAGTTACACCAGCCAACACTAGAAAAACTTACCGGTGCAAGTGAAACTCGAACATGGAAGCACCCTCCAGGTATACTCTGTAAAGCATGGCCCGATGTATGCCCTAGGTACCATTGTATACCCCCGTAGTCACATGTGTAATTCCATAAAATAAAGGCAACTAGGTTTCTAGCTCGTGAACAATCACCAGGCAGGTACAATCGATAGTCAAGTTGACCGCAATGAGCAGGGTATCAAGACCGAAACCTATCGAGGGTATCGAAAGAAAGTTTTCTGGAAGATGATTGAGGACCTCGAATGGATTCAAGACCCATGAAGCTCCGTGGCAAATGCGATCAATAGAATCTCAAGACAAGTCTTCTATATGTGTTCCCCACTACGCTTGGTCTGGATTTGGAGGGGTTATCTCCACTACCTTTCCGCATGTGACCTCATGTTTATCCCTTGTGTTAGAGGGGGGTCCCGGATGAATTTCATGTTTACTGGACTTTTTACACTCCCTAGCACAGACTCGTATGTTTTTTTTATAGCCTTGAAGAGTTTCCTCTCCAACCTAAATCAATGCTCTAGCCTATACTAGTTGATGGACCCTATAAACATATAACCTAATTGACTTTAATTAAGCGTTAATTTTAAGTGGCTTGTCTTGAGTCAAGGAAATGGAAATGAAACTAGTGGTGTATTTTAAGAGATGAAAGAAAAGAACTGTAAATGAAACTGGAAGAAAAATTACTTATTTTTTACAAATAAAGATTTACAAATTTAAACGCTTTAACCAACTTTTCGTAACTACTTTTTCTAAGATCTTTTAAAATAAAAACCCAAAACTAAATTTTGCTTGGCTACGAGCTACTTAAATTTCTAAGCATTCAATAAGGAACTTAAGAAAACACTCTTCTTCCCGACAAGTAAAGAAAACTAACCTAACTACTTAACCAAACAAAGAAATGAAATATTTTTATTTTTATTTTATTGCTTCAAAATAAGAAACTTGAAATAACTTCTTTTTCTTTTCTTTTAAAGAAAGTAAAAGGGAAAAAGTGAAGACAAGACAAGACCAAAATCTGACTTTTGGTCTACTGTGGATCGTAGGGAGTCACTAACAATACTAAACAGGCTAATCAGAAAAGACTCACAAACTCGTCTCAAATCCTTTCAAAGAAAAATCAAGCAATCTTTTAAAAGAAAAAGAAAACTGACGTCAAACCTAGGCTAAAGATTGTAACTATAGAGGCCAATACTAAATCAAGAAACCCCTGAGAAGTCAGACTTCAATAAGGGAAGAGGTTGACTTCCGATTCTTAAGGAAAAATCTTCTTGACACAGGCACGCTACTGACACTTAAGCAACTTGTATATGTACACGGGCTGTAAAGGTAGGGCATGTATGTATGCGTGCAAACCCACTACAGGTCATGTACACCTCTGTAACTTCTCAAAAAAGAAAACTAACAATCAATCTAATAAGGTAGGGAGTACTGGTATGGAAGACCAGAATCCCTTAAATACTTAGCAACTTACAGAAACTCAAAAAAGGTCATCAAACCAATTAAAACACCCATAAACTATCCCCTAAAACCCTATAGGTTTCCCCAATACAGTCGCTAGTTCTGCTATAGTGGGAAAAAACCCCTATTGACTACACTAGGGTTCAACATGTAGGCATATCTAACCATCTAAAAGTCTCCTACTCTTTATACTATCCCAAATATACCCACATTCATGCAAGAAATACAAAGTAAAAATATCCGGTAACTCTACCTTAAACTCCGCGCCTGGTGTCGATCCTTTCGCATTAGATTGCTCCTCAACTACAAGTTTCCTCCCAAGGATGACCTGCATGCACAAAAAGACAAACAAGAAACTATGAACATGTATCTGATATATGAATTAGTGGGTTATATGTCAGTATAAAACATAAATCAAACATAAATATTGAACGCATCATATTGTGGGATCGAAAATGTATTCCTTTTATTGGCATCACAAAGTTTACTTACAATGAGATCGGTGACTGCTCCTTGAACCTGGTTCGGGCTCCTCTTCACCAAGCTCCAAATACGCTTCCATGTATCTTTCTCCTCTCACACTTCTCTCTAGGGAAATGACATAGGCTTATAATGTAGGAAAAAGGCAAGAATGGACAATTTTGGCACAACACTCACAAGGTGGCTGCAAATTCGTGGGGCAAAGAGGGGATGTGAAATGGGTAGAGTTTCACTATTCTTATTCTTCTCTTAGGAATGAGACCCCAAATCCTCCTTTTATATGACAAAAGGATGGTTATTCATTTGGGTGACAAGCTATAGGCGGTGGGACAGTTGGAAAACTACCCAATAGCCCATAATCTGAATGAATTCCTTGTAATTTTTTTATTTTTGCAACATTTTTGGGTATACGCGGGATGTAATGATGCAACTAGAATATGTATGCAAGATTTAGTTGTGAAGAAAGCGTGTATACGTGGGAATTAGTGGTGCAGGGCGCGTACATCTTCAAAAATGTGGTTTTTAAGAAGAGTTGCTCAGTGATGGCTTGGAAAAAATAGCAAGTAAGAGGGCCAAATGTCAGGTATGCATGTATGGTGTAATTTATGGTTATAACACATGCTTACCAAACTTTTTCGCTTGTGATTTCCTAGACAAGAGGAATTCACTTCCAGTGTTCCTTAACCTGCAAACAACCCCTGACTTTTGCGATATACAAATTGACTTCTAGACTCCTACATCAACCCCTCTTCTATGTTACACAGTTTGCACTCAAAATTTTTGATACATACAATTTGACCATCGAGGCCTCAAGTCTCCTTGGGAACCCATGTCGCCCTATTTTGAAGCTCGTCCAATTGCTTTCCACACTTGGCCATTTCTTGCAATCTCTTTCGCGGATCGTCAGACTGGCGGGTTCAGACAATTTCCAATTCCTAGTCACTTTTTTCTATGCCCACCACCTTCGCACTTCTTTCCAAGTATATGCAATAAGTATATAACTTCCCCAGACACATGAAAAAAATATCTTTCCAGGAAATGGGATATCTATTACAGATGTGAATATATTAGCCCTTCTTTTCCCTCTTGTATACATAACCAAATTCATGTTTCTCTTTCCCCTGTACTTTATCTTTCTCGTTACTTAGTCATTTTTCCAAAATTGTCTAGCTATGCGGGTTGGTGGACTCACGGGTTCACATTTGCACCCGTGATTTTAAATCGTGACTCTGATAGACCGCTTCCCCATTCCATACCTAGCCACTTCTTCGACCGCGGATTCCCAAGTAGGCGGGCTTTATATTGCACTTCCACTATTTTGTGACCTGCAGACAATGCCCCGACTTTCGCCATATACAAATTTACAACCAAAATCTCACATCATACCCTCTTTCATGTCACACAATTTTCCCATCATTCCCTCTTCTGTGGTACACATTTTGCACTCAAAAGTTTCGAGACATACAACCGTCAAGTCCTCACATCCCCAGTGGAACTTTTGTCACCCCATTTTGAAGCTCGTCCGTCCGCTTTCCATACTGCGCCATTTCTTCGAATTTTTTTCAAGGATCATAGGGTTGGCGGGTTCATGAAACATCCAATTCCTAATCATTGTTTCCTGTGCCCATTCCCTTCGCACTTCTTTCCAAGTATGCAATAATTGAGGTTTAAATCTAACAACTCACCATGCCTCGAGGAGACCGTCATAATAATTGTTCCTACACAACTTGCACAGAAACATGCAGAAAATATCCTACCAGGTAATGGGATATCTATTACAAATATCAATATATTAGCAAAAACGAATTCCACCAAACATTTCCCTATTCCATACTTACCAACTTTTTCTCTTGTGGGTTCCCGGATATGTGGGTTCAATATTTCCCTTACATTGTTTCGCGACCTGCAAACATCACCTGTAATTCTGTGATATACATGCAGAAAAGATCTTGCCAGCTAATGGGATATCTATTACAAATTTCAATATATTAGCGAAAACGAGTCCAACCGACGGTTTCCCTATTTCATACTTATCCACTTTTTTGATTGTGGGTTCCAGGAAAGGCGAGCTCAACTTTTCCCTTCCATTGTTCCATGACCTACAAACAACACCCAAAATTCTGCAAATATACAAACCATCCGCTGGACTGCCCCATGATGCACTTTTCCCTTTTACACCTTTTGTAGTCAAAATTTTTGAGACATGCAATTTGACTGTCGAGCCCTCACCTCTCCTCAGAATCCCCTGTAACCCTATTTTGAAACTCGTCCGACTACTTTTTATAATTGGCCATTCCTTACTTGCTCTTCCCCATCCTCGTCATCTTCGCACTTGTTTATAATAAAAAATTGTTTAGAAAAACATTAATATATATATTATGAAGACATATAATTTGACCATCGGGCGCTCACTTCTACTCTATATCACTTGCAACCCTACTCTCAAGCCCGTTCGACCACTGTGCATACTTATGTATATATAAAAGAGTCTTATTTATAATAAAAAAGATTGTTATATATGTGTGTGTGTGTGTGTGTGTGTGTGTGTGTGTGTGTGTGTGTGTGTGTGTCTATAAGGTCTTATTTCTAAGTATGCAATTAGCAAGCTTTAATTCTAAACCAAGATTTGAGGATATCTCCCATTAATACACATTAAACCAAGATTTACGGAGGGTTATATTATCCCTTCCGAGTGTTAATTTCAAACATCATGGAATGTCGTTCGTGCATTGTCGGGTTGGCCTGTTTACGAAATATTCAATCCTTAATTCTGAAAATGAGTTTGACCGACTGTTTCCCTATTCCATACTTAGCTACTTTCCTGGAATTCCGCAAATATACAAACCAACCGTTGAACTGCCCCATCATGCTCTCTTCCATTTTACACGTTTTGAACCCTATTTTGAATCCCGTCCGACTGCTTTTCATACTTGGCCATTCCTTTCTTGCTCTTCCCCATATCCATCACCTTCACACTTGTCTATAATAAAAAATTGTTTATATATATATATATATATATAAGGTCTTCTTTCTAAATATGCAATTAGTAAGCTTTAATGCTAACAACTGATCATGCAGAAACCGTATAGATTTTCATTGATGAGAAAAAGGCTCGAGGAGATCTCCCATTAATACACATTAAACCAAGATTTGTGGAGGGTTATATTATCCCTTCCGAGTGTTAATTTCAAAATCATGGAATGTCATTCGCACGTCGTTGGTTTGGCATGTTCACGAAACCTCCAATCCTTAATTCCTCTTCATCGTACTCGCCACCTTCGCACTTATAAGTATGCAATAAGTAAGCTTTACTACTAACAACTCATCATGCAACACCCATATAGATTGTCATTGATGAGTGAAATGCTTGAGGAGCTTTCCCATTCACAAGAATTGAACCAACATTTGCAGAGGGTTATATTATCCCCTCCAACTGTTCATTTCAACCATCATCTGGAGAAAACATACGTTCTCATAAACTTATGGCACCAGCTTGAAAACATTTATGTGGATATACCGTGAACATATTCGGGTACGAGGACCAGAACTTCCAGTGGTCCAGGGCATATTTTTACTACTCATCCCCTTCCACCCATAACGAAATAATTTGGACCTCTGGGATTGCTCGTGCAGGATGTGTCCCTGAAGTTTTTTATTGTAAGGAGATGGTCTCTTGGTGCACCAATAAATATATTTCAGGCCAAAGAATTATTCCATTGCGGGGCCACTTTTCTTTTTCTTTATCACCTCAGGTCTTCCGCCAGATGTTAAGATTGTTAGAGCCAACATTGATGTTCAGAGGAGAATATTCCAAGCAGTTCCTAAGAAATCATAATAATGGGTTGGACCTCTTGCTCGAGTTCTTGGAAGACCCGATGGTAGTTCCTGAAGATATCACAAGCTTGCTTGTTAGTTCATTTAGAAATCCATTCTGGGAAATTGCATGGTTGTTTACAAGAATAACAGGACAAGAATCCACAATAGCTATTTCCCGCATGATTCTTTACATTTTGTATTTCAAAGTCAAGGAACAAGCCATTTTGGATTGGGGGAAACTAATTTTCCATGAAATTTGTTCCCAACTGTCAAGGTTCAAAAAGGAGAAGAAATTTTATATGTCATCCTACTTGGTTTTAACAATAGCGCATTGCTGTCAGTTTCCAAAACTTTCTCTGTCCAAGAAGGTAAACTGGGAATTCGACCTAGTAACGTTCTGGTACTAGGCATTGTGGAAGCACAAGGCCTCCCACTATTTTTATGAGGTTTTTAATGACTTTGTGTCTGTTTTCAAAGTTTTATTGTTAAGAGAAGATGCTCCCCGCATATCTGACCAGGAAACCAGGTTTTTGGACAAGAAGGGGGCACTTGAACAAATGGATAATTACAGTGTGATAAGGATTTTTGGCTCCAAGGAAAAACCTGCTCTCCTTCCATGTCACATTACAGACCTAATGTTTGTTATAGAAATAGCAAGGCAATACAATTATTGGTTGAATCTATTCCATGAGAAGAGAAAAAAATAGTTCATTCCTCTACCTTGGAAAGTCGGGGACTTCATGTTGAGGAACGTCAACAAAATTGACGAATTCACAGACCATTTCAACAATTTGAACCTAATATATGTTGAAAGCCTAAGAGGTTTCAACCCTAATAAAATTTTTTAGAACATTTACTAACACTTGGCCTCGACAATTATTTTTTCAAGAAATACCTGAGCGAAAATAGAGACACTGGTGACAATGCTCCTGCTTCTGATGCCAGCGACCTAGACACATTGCAAAGAACCACTGAATTGTACAAGCAACACGAAATATACCCCAGTGAGAAGAGTGTTCAATCGGCAGATAACACTCGCAAAAGTACGACATCTCAGAGCATCACTCCAACGGCCCACCATAGCAAGAAAGAAACTTAGAATTCTTCAAATGGAGGAGGAGATAATGACCCTCCTCACACTAAATTTGATAGTTCTCACAAGTTTCTTGTGGACAAGAAGAGAGAAAAAAAATGTAGGACAGACAAAAGAGCCCGAAATTGAGAGTGAGAACATGGAACTTGAGCCTGATCTGGATAGCGTATTCCGCAACCTTGATCATCCCAGAGACGTGATCTAGCATAGTCGTCCAATGGACATAACTGATACCAATTTTTTTTACGAAGATGAATCCTTCGTGTTCCAGAGCGTTGTTTTTGACAACGAGTCTAAAAAATTAATTATTGAAAAGAGAGATGTAAAAAATTAGAAAGGAAAATCTCGTTCAGAGGTTAACCTTGCGAACATGCGACCATCCCAACTCTCTTAAATTCACAGAGAAACCAAAGATTATCTTGATGATTCCATTGGAGGCATTGAGGATGAGAATGCCAGACTGAAGGACCGAGTTAAGGAATTGGAAGAATCTTTGATTCCTATGCCATTGCTTGCCAGTCCTTTAGCAATAGCCATGCCTTCCACCCCTGTAGCCAAGTTAAAAGGATCCTCCAGCCTCCTTGCATTGTGTAGAGGATATGTGGAGAATAATATCAAGAAAATAATGTATTTTATTGCTGAGGCATGGGAAACATCACAAATCATGGCTTCCCTTGGAGCGAGGGAAAATACTTTGCTCGAACATTTGCAGGCAGATTTAAAAAATGAAGAACATTTCTATTTAGACACAGTTCTTCCTTTTGGTACTTATGTCAACAACATGACAGAAACAAGAAGAAGACAACATGATATCCCCTCCAAAAACCAGATCACTCAATTAAATTCATGCTGGGAAGAGAAAGTGAAGAACCTACATCTCATTGTCCAATCATGTGAACAAGCCATATCAAAGAGAGAAAAATTATTCACAAATCTGACCAAAATAGACTTAGTCGGAAGGACGAACGAGGTCCAAGACCTTGTTGGACAAATGAGAGGGGGGGGCACGAATCAGTTGTTACCATGCTTAAACAATTATGCTTCTTTTAAACTCTTTGCAGAAACACTGAATGATGATCACAATAATGCAGGGAAATAAACAATGGCACATTCAACATCAGTCACATATATGAGAAACACAGAGACAGATATTTCCCAAGGAAACCCATACAGGGTAAAAACCTCTTTTCTTTATATGATAAGTAATAGTTACATTCTTTACATTATCATACATATGAGAACCAACTCATAATGAGGCTACAACCTCAGTTTTGCAGGCTGCTACTTGCTGAGAGCACCAACTCTCTATTTTCTCTAGCACCCACTAGAAGGAAACACCAACTCCCTAGATTCTCTAGCACCAACTAGATGGAAGTACCAACTTCCAATCATACAGGCCCCAACCTGTATAACAGAGAACAAGAGTTCTCCCTTGCACCACCCTGCCACCCTGGTTTCTCTTATGGTCTTCATCGACCCTGATCGATGGTCCACAATCTCGATGAATCAATGGTCCATATATTTTCATGATCTCGCATATCGTGGTTCCTTAGATGTGGGTTCTTGTCACTCCAAGTCACGGTAGGCGAGACTCCGAGATGGAGATTTTCTGTGCTAGCTCCTTCCTTTATATTACCATGGCCATGACCAAGCGCTTGTTCATAACGTGTTTTTCGTGATTTCGCATTTCTCCTTTTCGTTAATCCCGTTGTGAAGTTTCTCGACTTTCCAAGTCGCGATCCCCGAAACGCCGAACAAGAGATTGTATACACATACTCTTCTCTTCATCTCTTCGATGGTGTGACGACTGACTGAGACCACAGGCCTAAAGTATTTCACAATTTCGCGTTTCGACATTTCGGGACTCCTGTGGTTATGTTTCTTGCCTCTCTAAGTCACGATTCACGAAACTCTGAAATGGAGTCTGATCAACGATACATATCACACCTTGATCTGACGGCTGTGGTTAAATTGCGATTTCGGCATTCCTATGGTATTGTTTCTTGACTCTCCAAATCGCGATTCGCGAAACCCCGAAATGGAGTCTTTGACATGCTTTGATCTTCTGCCATGCATCCCTCTTGGATCAACGGTCAAGATCTTTTCATGATTTCGCATATCATGATTTCGGCATTCCTGTGGTATTGTTTCTTGAATTTCCAAGTTGTGATTCGAGAAACCCCAAAGTGATGTAAACCTGCTGATGTCACACATGGATTGACACGTGTCAAATAACTACCACGTGTCACTCTAATTCGTGACTTACATGTGCCTGAAATGTCGAATCATCTTGACACTTGTCATTTCCTGGTTGTGCCACGTGTTCTTAGCTGACGTGGTTTGCTGACGTGTCTGTTTTGGGATTTAGAATTTTGCGATTTCGGGACTCATGTTGTAAAGAACCTTTGACATTTCCATATCCCGATATCTGAAATCCCGATAGCCAAAACTCCGAAATGGAGTTGGATCACCGCTTCAATATTGCACTTTAAAGAACGTGTAGGTTCTTCCCGATCCAACGATGGTTGGAACTTATGCTCAGATTTGATGCCTGAGATCTGTCCTCCTCTTATGTGATCTGATGGTCCTCCTTCTTTTGGGAATTTAAATGGGATCCAATGATCACTGACGCTTCTCCTCCCGAGCTTAGGCACTGTGATCAACTCTACGCTAATTACTCCTGAGCTTACTTTGTTCCTGTCTTTCCATCGATGCACACTCTAATCCTGCCATAAATGACAAGCTCACTTTGCCTGTTAAACCTGCTAGCAATCCTCTGCACTATCTCTTCTGAACTTATCGATATTTCTATGCAGCGTCTTCCTGAAATACTTCTGATGCCTGTCTGTTACATTCTTCCTGTACTCATGCCATATTCACTGTTGTACTTTCCATCAATGAAAAGCATATGCTGCTTGTTAAACATTTTCCAACAATCTCCCCCTTTGGCATTGATGGCAACAAAGACACCCGAATTATTTTATATCCCCCTTTGACATCAATGTCAAAGAGAACATGCTCCCCCTGAGCTGTGGCAGTAATTTTAGGAGGTATCAGATATTAAGACCAACACAAACTCCCCCTAATAGGTAGGACTCTCTTATTTGAGGCCTGCAGATGTTTGTATCCAAACCAGAGTCTTCTTTTTCTGATTCTTGGACCTGTTCATCCTTAGCTTCCATTGTATCCTCTGTAGAATACTAAAAAATTGCTCACCTCTCTTAGCTAGACTCCTTCATCAATCTTTTCTTCTCATGAGTGGATGACTCCCCCTATCATTGTTATCTCTCTTCTTCTGACTCTTTTCCCCTTTTATTCCTAAAGGTTAACTTTCCTTGACAAGGTCTTTCCTCTTTTTATCTCTATAGGATGTCATGTATATCATTTTGTACATCAGAATGTTGTTGTTGTGAATGTCGTTGTCCTACTTGAACACTGTGCAATTGTAGCTTGTACTTTTTAAATAGCCCTTGGATCTCCCCATTGAATCTCATCGATCTCTATTACTGCAATTTCATTTTTCTTCCATGATGCATTCAATCCAGGGCTTTTATTTCCATATTCAATCACAATAGAAAACTGCTACACCCACTCTCATACCTGCTTTTCTTTCTCACAAATGAAGGACCTGTATCAGGTTTCTTAGGAGCACTGATTTCTACCTTATTGAGTCCAATACCGGATTTGTCATTTGGTGATCTTTGGCTATCCAAGATCTTATCCAGGGTCATGGACTTGTTTAAGAACTTGCTTTGGGTTTTTTCCTTCTCAACCTTCAAGACTTCTTCTTCCAACGTATGACATGGTTCTTCTCCTACTTCATCCATGGGGCAAATGCTAACTGAACATGCTTTTATTGTATCTGAATCTTCTTCTTTACTTGCAGGGGAGGATTCAATTTCAACATCATTAATTGTCCTTATGCCTTTATTCACCACT
>ML783939.1:352873-364622 GCA_009831015.1 Picea engelmannii | reverse complement strand
TTGGTACTCTCCATGATCTACCTTTCAGTGGTTAAATTGATTTCTGAAGGAACCTGCTCTGATACCAATTGTTGGATTACTGAGAGGGGGGGTGAATCAGTAATAGAGAAATTTAATCCTTTTTAACCATATAATCCAAGTGTTATATCAATGAAGCATTGTCATCCAATAACTGCAGAGTAAATAAGCAATCAATAAAAGAAAAAACATACACATACACAATACACCAATGTTTTACGTGGAAACCCAAATTGAGAGAAAACCACATAATGCTTTTTCTTATATGTCTTGAAGAATTACATTCATTGGAAGCACCAACTTCCTTTGTTTTCTAGCTGCAACTAGAAGGAGGCTCCAACCCCCTAGTTTCTCAGGCTACAACCTGAGGGAAGCTCCAACTCCCTAATTCTCTGGCTACAACTAGAAGGAGACTATAACCCCCTATGTTCTCCAACTACAACTAAAAGGTGGCTACAACCACCCATCCTTTCCCCATCCTACCACCCTGAAGTAGAAGTAGAATTATGGAACCACTGTGAACCTGTCACTATGATATATACCGCTGTAAACCTGTACCAATAAATCTGAACCATGCATCAACCTGTACCTCAACCTGTAATCAACTTGTACCATAAACAAGTGCATCCAACCATGTACCAAGTATTTACAAATCATGTGTTGATCCGAAATCGGATCCAGAAGCCTGACAGGGCTTGAAAAATGCTCAAAAATGAAAGTGCTCAGAATCCGACGAAACCTATGCCATTGCGTCCGTCTCATATTCCCGATTCCAGAGGTATATTTACTTTGTCAAACGGGCTCCGTATGGAGAAGATATTGCGTTCTGTCCGTCAAGTCAAACAGGCAAAAAAAAAATGATGCTGACTGTACAATCCGTACAAGCTGACGTGGCAGGACCGTACGACCGTACATAAGTGACGTGGTAAGTTTTTGTTGGTTGACAGTCATCGAATCAGATGCTGACACATGGCGTTTAATTGGCAAGTGATTGGGTGCCACGTGGCACCCCGGTATTGGTCTAATGGTTTGTTAATTAAAATTTTGGGTAGTCGACCGGATTCGAACCGGTGACCTCCCCCTTTACCAAAGACTTTGCAAATTCCAACTTGCCAACGCACCACCGTACGTTACTTATTATACAAATTGTTTCGTTTGTATTTCAATTCGAATTTTGGTATGGTTTGGGCCGCGACCAGGCCGGGGCTTAGCCCCAGCCCTTGGTCGCGCGCCATATAACATGAAACCACCGCCATAATGTATAGTGTGCGTGGAGTTTTATATGTAAAGCCATGGTTTTATTACATATGCCATGTGACCTTTTGATATACGGATATGTGCACGCGGATTTTTTAAATTGGTTTAAAATAGTTTTGAATGCGCTCGACACTTGGTGCTTGGTCATTGGCCCGATAAATGGTTAGCCCTTTTTGCACTAGCCCGAGGTCTTATGGACCTGCATGTGCCCGAGTGCTAGGCGGTTAGGGGCTGAAGGCATCCTAACCGTCCTACGGTTTGCACCGTTGGCATGGTTGCACTCGGTGCCAGGTTTTTTTTCTTAAATAAGCGTGTGTTCCAGGTTTATGGAGAAGGGGGTGCGTTTTGTAAGACCAATGACAACAAGCTTGAAGGGGAAAACTTCTAGGAGGCATAACTTCTTCGTTTTTCGATCGATTGAGGTGCCGAAAGAGCCCAGATGGGGGTTTTTGGATGCTCTGAAGCCATTGGAGCAGTCGGAACAAAGTTATACTGAAGGGAAACCAAGCTAAATCCATTTTGATGTAGAGAAGCTTTTGAGGAGGAGACGCTGTTGGACCATTTCTGGGAGCTCCGGGTGTCCGTTTTGCGTGCCATTTTCTTTGAATGGTTCTAGAGATCTGGAAGAAAATGACCAGATCAGTCTTGTAGCCATTTGGCATTGCAGTGATGTACTTTTGAGCATTTGAACAGAAATAAAGAATCCTCCACCACAGAGAAAAAGGCCCAGAGACGTAGGCAAAGTTGTGTCGAACTCCATTATCAATCTGCGTGTTATGGTTTGCTGTCTATTATTCATTTCAGATCTTCATATGTGTATATGGCTATCATAATTCCTCTTCTTTCCTCATTCTTTCACTAAGTTTTCTCAAATGGTTATTTAACGCATGCAAAATTAAAACTCAACCATAAGTCATTAAAAGATCCTACGGATCATGTGTCAACTACTCATCAACTATGACTCATCAATATGTACCAACATCATCAACTATACACCTCATGTATGTGCCAACTCATCAACTACTTGTCTCAACCATGTACTCAACATGTACCTCAACCAAAATCCCTCATCAATTTCATCATCCAAATCTGATTTGTAGCTCTATAATAGACCTGGTGTATATGATCACATTCCTGCAAACCTTCCTTAACTTCAACAACAAGAGACTATCATTTTCATTAAACTTTTCTTTAGTCTCACATGCCTAGTTTTGGATTAGTCAACAACCCTAACTTGAAGTAATCATAAATTTGTACCTGTAATGTATAAAGATATGAAACTAATACACAATGTTCTTCAGTGTGTTTTATGCAATTCCTCTAGGTGTCACTACTGAGAACCTCTCAGAAAATGAGTTATAGGAAAAATGGCATACCTTGCTGAATTCTGACTGATTCTAGAGAGCGCCCTTCTAGAGCGTTCCCCACACAGAATATTTGTTAAATTGATCTGAAACTATTAAAAAACATAATAAAGAATGTACCCTAACCAACACATTTTGTTTCACTAAATTTGAATCTGTTATGAAGAATTTATGACGTTTTTACCCAAAACACTTGTTTTTGACTAGTTTCAGGACTAGCCACAAACCCTATTTTCAACGGAGTGTAACTCCAAAAATACAATGACCCACAATTTGAATTGTTTTCCACAGATACTTGGATATGTTTTCTCAATGGAATATAAATTTCATGGTCTGAATCATTACAGAAACAAAGTTATAGCGAAAATGGTGAGATGACCTGTAAATAACATACCTTAGAAAGCACCATCAAAAGAATTTATCCTTCCTTGCATTTCGGCCTTCTTTTCTTCACCTTCCCTCAGAATTTTGGATTAGATATCGTTGGTTACCTTAGACACCTATAGATATTCAATATTCTCAAGTGTGATTAAAATGAGAGAGCCTTGCCTCTTATTTATACTTTCCAAGTAGCTTCCTTAAAAACATATTCTAGGTCACTTGGCTCCACTTTCTTTATTTTAGGGTTAACCCACTTCTAATTTCTCCATTAATTTTATTATTGAAATAATTTATTTTGTATTCACTTTGAATTATAATAAACTCATTACTTCACTTTATTATTTACCCTTTAAAATCTCTTAAACCACTTTGACTACTTTGACCTTTTGGGGCTTCTAGATGACATATGAGGGTCCTCCAACTTCGTAAGGCCATAACTCTCAAACCGTGAGGATTTATGTGATGTTCCACATACCACCAGAAATGGAATTATATGTAATATCCATATAGAATAATATTATATGAAAATATATCATAACTCATACCGTTATCCATCAAACAAACTTTGGTCCATTACCCAAACCTGGGGTCTCCAACTTCTCATGGCCATAACTCTCTAACCGTGAGGAGTTATGTGATGTTTCACATACCACCGGAAATGGAATGACAAGCACTATCCATGTAGGATAGTTTTCCTAACAAATTCTATGTCCTTCATCTCATTATTCCACAATTAAGCATGGGTTCTCTTACTCCGCAAAGCGTCTTCCCATGAGGGATTTCACCATAAGGGGACCAATTTGGAGTTCATCCATCCTTACTTTTTATAAACCATGACAATACAATAATGAGCCATCTTTACATCAAACAATATTGGGTCCATTACCCAAACCTTTGTGGTGCGGGGCTTTCTTCAAGGGTTGACATCAATGACAACCAACCTTAAACAACATCCTCTTCCAGGTCCCCATGTAGGAACGTTGTCTTCGCATCCATCTATTCTATTTCTAGATCAAATGTTGCAGCCAGAGACATGAGTACTCTAATGGAATTTAATTTTGAAATAGGGGAAACAATCTCACCGAAGTCAACTCCTTAAACTTGGGAATATCCTTTTTCTACTAGTTGAGCTTTAAATTTCTCGGCTCGACCTACTGCATTCATCTTCTTCTTGAATATCCATTAGATACCGACAACATTTCTTCCACTAGGAAACTTGAATAAATCCCATGTCTCATTCTTGTGCAAGGATTCCAGCTCTTTGACCATCATGTCCTTCCAGAGTTTTCCCTCTGCTGAGTCAACTGCGTCCTCGACCGACTTGGGTTCATCACCAGTGGTAGTTAACATGAATGCAAAACAAAAGTCAGGTGGAATATACCTTTCGATTGGTTTTCTTACTCTTTCTGACTTCCTTACCATCGGGGTTGGTTGTTCCACCTCTTCCTGTGTTGGTGATTGATCATCTAAATGTGTTCATGCATGCTTTGAGTGAGAAATTATTTAGTCCTCTGACTTGATCCAAACTCACACTTTTTATTAAGAAAATAGTTACCAAAAGATTAAGTTACCAGGCATCTCTGACTTACAGCATAGGAGAGTTTCCTGGAGTGATAACATATTCCACAGATAAAACACGTATGTATGCAAAATTTCTATAGCTCACATGGCATATGTACGCAACTTCTCCCACATGAGCCCACATATGCTGCAGAAAGAGTGAAGCTTTCCTGATTCTTTATTCATTCATTCATGTCTAGTTGTTCAATCTTATTCATCCACTTCTGAGAGTGTCATCATTTCTTTGTACTTGTACTCTAAGCTTCCATCCTTTCAACATTGTCTTCCTTCCAAGTTACATGTTCTCTTCTTTCCATGCTATATGAAGCACTCCTCATTCATTGTCTCCTTGAATTCCAACAATCCTAATCTTTGTGGTCAAACCCACTATAGTTGTAAAATCACATGGTGTGACAATGAGGAGAAATGTGTCCCACTTGATGACATCTCTAACATATTAGCATGTTATCATGTCTTCAAACATCTCTCCTTGTGTAATTTCTGCAATCCAATGCTTTGTGACCATATTCATTACATGAGAAGTAGTGACCAGGAAAAACATTTTCATACCTTTGCTTTGGTGTCCACCTTGAAGGTGTCTCTCTTCTGAATTTACTTTTGGGTGTAAATATGGATTCTTGATGTCTTCTTTGCTTTGTTCTTCTGAATCTTTACTTTCTTTGTGTAGGTTCTTTACTTGCAGCTTTGCTTCCACTTTTTGAGAATGAAGGACTTACCTCATTCTTCTTAGAAGTGTTATCTTCAAAGTGAACAACTTCCTTGTTGTATCCAAGACCTGATTTATCATTTGGAGATCTTTTTCTATCTCGGATTTCATCCAATATTGTGAACGGTTCATGACTTGATGTAAGTGATTGACTTCTCTACTTTCTTTCTAATATCAATAACTTCAGCTTCCAACTTATGGCATGACTCTTCCTTTTCATTTACTTGATTCTTCAATATTTCCTCTATCCTTTTGTCTTCTTCAATTTGGGTCTTAGATTGACATCAACTTCAAGTATTTTTCTAAGCTCATCATCTACCTTCTTCTTTTATTTTTCTTGAATAATTATTTCATTATTTAGTCTCTTGACATATTCTTATTTTTCTTCTAATTGGGTCCCTTTCTTAGTTTCACATTCTTCTTGTTTCTTGAGCATTTGTTTTAGTGTCATGGTAATCCCTTGGTAAATTTCTAGGGTTTCCTTCATGTAACCTTCAAGATCCTTAAAAGCATAATGATCACATTCTAGTTTTTATAAACAATAAAAGACTTTATCTTCATGCTTCAACAACAACTCTTCCTCTTTATCTATAAGATAATTGTCAGTTGATTCTACACAAACTACTTCTAAATCTTCTTCTTCATTTGTAGGAAACAATTCAACATCATCAAACTTAGAATTATTGCAATCATAGGATTTTGGAGATTCTTTACCTTCATAGTCCTTGATGGAATTGTCTTCAGTGTCTTTTCTTTTGTCTTGATATGCATTCTCTAGCTTCAGCCATAGGTTCTTGGTGGAGGAATGTGACCCTATGCTTTATTTGATAGAATATGAGATGGGATTGAGTGATACTGCATTGTTCTTCTTTGCTTCCTTTTGGGATGCACCTTTTGACTGATTCTTTGAGGGACCTGATCCACCAACAACTGTGTTCCAAACACCTACTCCTTTTGACTTCAAGTACCCTTTCATATTTATTCTCCATGCTAAATAATCTGTCTCATCAAAGAATGGAACTTCATCTACATGTTCATCCATTTAGGCTTCCACGAATCTCCTTCAAGCTTGTAAGGATTATAGTGAAGGCCGGCTCTGATACCAATTGTTGGACACACCGACCACACTAAGCGGGGGGGGTGAATCCGTGTGAAACTCTTTTACAAATTATTATAAATCTTTAGTTATCCATCACAATTCATAACATCATTACTCAGTACTTCTATGCACACTTAGTTTCTTGCATGTAAACATATCTCAATGACATATATTAAAAATAAATAACTATTCACCATTACAATAAAGAACACAATTAACACCATATATATGTGTAAGTTTCTTTTTTATTATAGACTACAATCCATGGGGTTTATCAACAACCAATTGAAATGAGCACCAACCCAAAGAGAGTACCAAATCTCGATGCAAGACCCATCCTGTAGATCTCAGCACTAACTGAGAATAGGAATCCAATTCTCAAGTACAAGACCCATCTTGTAGATAGAAAACAATCTTTCAAACTGTACCAATAGTCTATACCAAGACAAGTGCATCAACTATGCACAACACAACCTATCACAACAACCTCTCACCTCAACCTATCTCATCAATCTCATCATCCAAATCTGATCTACTCACAAAGATAAATCGTCAAGTCAACTCTCAACCATATGCACAATATCCCCAAGTTAACCAACAAGATTCCTCTAGCAATACACCATACTCTCCATAAACCAAATACCATAAACCAAATACCATAAACCTTTACACACGACCATGTGCCAAACCTCACTGTTATGTAGCCTCAAGAATGTACTATGTCAATTCGAGTGGAGTCCAAGTTGAGTTGACTTCAAGAATAACCATGATGTTGCAACCAGTCGAGTCGAAACTCCCTAAAAACTTGTGTAGGGTTCCAATCCAAAATCCTTTCATTAATACCATCACACCTCTGACCATATTGCACAAATCCTTCTAAAATAGAGTATGCACCCTAGAATCACTCATCTTACTGATATATATCAAGTTTCTTTCCAAACCTGAAATGTTTAGCACACCTGTAAGGGTTCTACTCCTCCCATCCCGCAGTTTCAATCGAAATTTTCCCCATCCAACAATTTTGGTTGTCGAGTCCTCTCCCAAGAATACATCTCCTCCTTCACATTGTTCATATTCAAAGAACCATTCACTATGTTGTTGGACACACCAAACACACTGAGAGGGGGGGTGAATCAGTGTGACGCTCCTTCTTACAAAACTTTAGTTAGTCATGACTCATCACCATTCAAAACATCATTACTCATTATTTCTATTCACACTTAGTTTCTTGCATGTAAACATATCTCAATGACATACATCAACAATAAATAACTATTCACCATCACAATAAAGAACACAATCAACACTAGATATATGTACAAGTTTATTTTGTATTACAAAATACAATCCTTGGGGTTTATCAGCACCAACTGAAATGGTAACCAACTCAAATAGAGCACCAAATCTCAATGCAAGACCCAACCTACAGATCTCAACACCAACTGTGTAGATGAATCTAATCCTCAAGTACAAGACCCGCTTGTAGAAAAAAATCAATTTGTCAAATTGTACCAACAGTCTCTACCAAGACAGGTGCATCAACTATGCACAACACAACCTGTCACAACAACCTGTCGCCTCAAACTGTCTCATCAATATCATCATCGAAATCTGATGTACTCACAAATATCAATCATCAAGTCAAATCTCAACCATATGCACAATATCACCAAGTTAACCAACAAGATACCTCTATCAATACACCATACTCTCCATAAACCAAATACCATAAACCCTTACATAATACCATGTGCCAAACCTCACTATTATGTAGCCTCAAGCATGTACCATGTCATGAACAAATGTAACCATCAAAACATGAATATAAACATACCTGTAACTCTGTAATAGACTTGGTGTATGTGCTCATAGGCTTGCAAATCTTCCTTAACTTCAACAACAAGAGACTAGCATTTTCAATGTTTTCTCTGCAAATTTTCAAGGTTTCACTACTTGGAACCTCCTAGAAAAGGGATTATAGCAAAAATGGCAGACCTTGCCAAATTCTAGCTCATTCTATAGAGAGAACTTGTAGAGCATGCCACACATAGAATATTTGTTGTATGGGTCTGAAAATGGTACACAACATACTAAAGACTGTACTCTAACCAACACATTTGGTCTCACTGAATTTTGATCTATTATGTATAATTTATGACGTTTTTACCTGGAACATTTGTTTTAGAATAGTTTCAGGACTAGCCACAAACCCTATCTTCCACAGAGTGTAAATCCCAAAATAAAATGACCCACAAGCTGAAATTGTTATCACAATTACTTGGATATTTTGTCTCAAGATCCTCCAAATTTCACTATCTGGATCATTCTAGAAAACAATTTATTGCAAAAATGGTGAGATGACCTGTAAATAACATACCTTAGAAAGCATCATTAAAATTTTTATCCACCCTTGAATTTTCGGCTTTCTTTACTTCACCTTCCCTTTGAAATTTGCCTTAGATCTCCTTTGGTTACCTCGATCACTTGTAGATATTAAATATTCTTAATGGGTGCTAATGGGTAGACCCTTTCTCTCTTATTCATACTCTCTAAGTAGCTTCCTCTAGAAGTATCGACTTTTTCCACTTAGCCACTTTGTCCACTTAACCACTTTGTCCAAAAATAGTAAAATCTCCACTTCTACTTGCAAATAATTTATTTTTAATTGTTTTCTTATTGCAACCACTTAACCCATGACCAACCACTTTGACTGGTCAACTTCTTCTAGGAGCTTCTAGAATAATTTGACTTTTTTGACCTTCTTGACTTCTTTTACCTTCTAGGGGATTCTAGATAACTCACGAGGGTTCTCCAACTTCACATGGCCATAAATCTCTATCCGTGAGGAGTTATGTGACGTTCCACATATCATAAAAAACAACAAGACATATACTATCCATCTGGAATAGTTTCTACTACAAATTCATTGATCTTCATTACATTATTCCTCAATAAAACTTGGGTTCCATAACCACACTGTTAGGCTACTTAACCACCTAACCATTTTGACTTCACAAAGTGTCTTCCCATGAGGGATTTCACCATGAGGGTACCACTTTGAGAATTTTATCCAAGAGTGTCTTCCCGTGAGGGATTTCACTGTAAGGGGACCACTTTAGAGTTTATCCATTTGGTTCTTCCTATCAAACATGGCATGAAATCAATGATACAACTCCTTTTAATATCAACACATCATTATGACACCACTTGTGATCCAGAATCGGATCCAGGAGCCTGACAAGGCTCAAAAAGGCTAAAAAATGAAAGTGCTCGGAATCTAATGAAACCAATCCCATTGCATCTATCTCGTCTTCCTAATTCCGACAATATATTTAATTCGTCAAACGGGCTTCGTATGCGAAAGATATCACATTCTGTTCGAAAACCCAAACAGGCAAAAAAAGTGGGTGACTGTATAGTCCGTACAGTGCCATGTGGTAGGCTGACTGTACAGGCCGTATGGCCGTACAACTGACGTGGCAGCTTCTGGTGATGACACGTGGCAAATGATGGAGCATACGACAGGTACAGTTGGAATAGTCAGAGGGTGACACATGTCACCACTATAAGGGTGACATGTGGCATGGATGATGTCAGCAGGCTAACTGGGCAGGTACGGTAACAGGTGGAAAGGTACATGGCAGATACATGGACCATATGGCGCTTGACAAGTGGCAGTGTCTGATTGGTTGGAGAGGTGCCATGTGACCCAGTCATGGGATGCCATGTGGCACCCTGTGGTTAGCTCTCTGGTTTATGCAAAATTGGTTGGAGTCCACGGGAGTCGAACCCTCGACCTCCCATAGCGTATGGACTGGCAGGGCCCGGCAAGCCAACCCGCCCTCGATTGGTTCTTAATAACTATATGCTAAAATAATTATTTGAATTGATTGGAATCAATTTTCGAAGGGGGAAAGGGCTAGGGCTTAGCCCCAGCCCTCGGCACTTGACATACGACCAGACCGCCCATGAGAACCAGGAGCCAAGGAAAAGCATGGAGGTATGGGGATTCGGTCATATCCATGCCAACGGACTGGGAGCTAAGGGCGCGGGGGTTATGGTTGATAGCCCGTGGACCTATGTCGATGTTACACATTATTTTCGTCATCCCTATGATCGTTAATGATGTAAACCTATATGGTGCCTTCAGAGGGGTCAGTGGCCTGAGTTCCTAAAGAGAGAAGGGAGAAGAACTTTTCCTGAGAAAAGAAGTTGCATTTTCCTATGTAAAAACCTTATAAAAAAGGAAGTTCGCAGGTTGCTATATAGGCAGGGTGCAAGAATGACCCATTCTCGCAGGTTGCACTATAGCTAGGGTGTGAGATGTTCACAGGTTTCTCTATAACTAGGGTGCGAGAATGCCTACACGTGGGAAAAATGAGCATTTTCTCGAATCTTCTAGAAGGAGAAAATTCTATGGTGAGGTGGCATCTGAATGGTTTGGATCTTACTCGCTTTCATGATTTAGTGGGATCATCCTAACCTCCTCACCTTATCCTCTTCAACTTATAAAAGGAGAGGAGTTCTCATGGAGAAAGTTAGCTTTTGTTGGTTCATGAGCTTGTTCTTGATTGGCTTGGAATTATCAGCTTGGTTAGAGTGGCTTTGAGATTTGCTTTGTCAAGATAGATTGTGAGTAGCTATCAGATCTATGGTTTCAAAATCCTTGGAGCAATAAGTGTGTGGGGAACGAAGGACAGTTGGAAGGGACCTTACGACATCAAGGTCATAGTTGTAATATCTCTTTCACATTTAATATGATACAGTAATATGATTCTTTCCCATAAAGCTATTTTCACTTTATTGTGTAATTCCTTGATCATACACATAGGTTAATCATTGAATATATTATGCTTTATTCACTTTGGTTGGTTTGTGCTGTCTTGGTCTTGACTGCACGAGAGCACTGGAGCGAAGCAGGAGAAACAAAGACCACAGGATGCGATACTAAGGTATGTTATTTGTTCTTGCCTCCTAGTTAATTCGATGGTTACAAATCTAGGGAAAGAGTCATGTTCTGTCTTGCTTTGTTTAGATCCAGGTGGATCTAGGGAGATCGGTTTGTGTCCACACCTACGGATTTATCCAATAACAAAATTGGCGGCTCCGCTGGGGAACAGATTGTTTTCTAGTTAGTCTAGTTTCCCTTGCTTTGATTGCTTGTTTTCTGGTCTCCGAGTCTGTGGGAGATCCATCCAGGCTCTCTGGATCTGAAAGTTCACTCAAATTTAGCCCTTTTTCAAATTTTTGCTTGTTTACAGGCATTCTCGC
This sequence comes from Picea engelmannii, assembly GCA_009831015.1. Classification (NCBI taxonomy): domain Eukaryota; kingdom Viridiplantae; phylum Streptophyta; class Pinopsida; order Pinales; family Pinaceae; genus Picea; species Picea engelmannii. The sequence goes on along the minus strand of ML783939.1, from coordinate 352,945 downwards.
ACTGTACCCTTTAGTGGCCTGCGAGAATCATTGATGTTCGCACCCTACTGTTCAGTTAGGTGTGAACTTCTC